>PVJH01020706.1:0-40174 GCA_004026705.1 Nesogale talazaci | reverse complement strand
AGCAATTGAAAGTACCATGATTTGTGCCAGGGACGCCTTAGTCCTCAAAGTCATATCTTTTCTGTTCAATCCTGTAAAGAAGTCTTGCAGCAGCTTTACCTAATGATGAGCATCTATTGATCCCTGACTGCTGCTTCCAAATATTTTATCTTGCTTGGATCATGGATCCAAGCAAGATAAAATATTTGACACATTAAACGTTTTCTCTGTCTATCGTGATGTTGCCTATTGGTCCAGTTGTGAAGACTGCAATACTTGATCTTGATCACCAAGTGCTTTAAGTTCTCCTCCACTTCTCTTCACATTCTCCTGTAGGCAAGCAAGATTGTGCCATCTTCAGATTGCAGGTTGCTAAAAGTCTTCTTCCAATATTATGCCTCATTTTTCTTCATGAGATCCAGCTTCTCTGATGATTTGCACAGCATACAGATTGAGTGTAGAGAAAGGATACAACCATGGCACATATCATTCCTGATGTTAAGCCACTCAGTATTCCCTCATTCTGTTTGTTTAATTTCCTTTTGGTCCACGTACAAGTTCCTCAAGAACACAATGAAGTGTTCTGGAATTCCCGTGCTTTTCATAGCTTGCTATAATCCACATAGTCGAATGCCTTGGCATAGTCAATAGAACACAATTAAACATATTTCTGGCATTCTCTGCTTTGAACCAAGATCCATCCGGTATCAGTAAAGGATATCCCTTGTTCCAAGTCCTCTTCCCTTCAGCAGCTCCTTGTCAATGTACTGCTGTTGTTGGATGATCTTCACCCAAATTTCACTTGCATGTGATAGCCATGATGTTGTTCTATAACTTAAGCATTTTGTTGGGAGAGCTTTATTTGGAACGGTTACAAATATGGATGCTTTTCTATTAATTGACCAAGGAGCTGTTTTTCAAGTTTCCAGGCATAGATTAGTTAGTGTGTTCCATGCTTCATCAGCTTCTTGAGACATTTAATTTGGCATTCCATCAATTCTTAGAGTTTCACTTTGGCTTATGGATTTCAGCAGCTTGGATTTCTTTCTTCAGCACTGTTGGTTCTTGCTCAAATGTTACATTTTGAAATGTGATTAGGTATTTTTGGTGCAATGACTCTATATAGTCTTTCTATCCCCAAACTAACTGTGAGCCTGTATATGAGTGAATAATCTAAAGTGTGTAGAACAATTGAATTTGAAGACTCAGGGGTAAAGTTTATCAAAATTGTATCTTATACTAGATGCCAGTAAATAGTATTATTTAGAAAAACTTGATGATGGGGTTCAGTTCTGTTGAGTCTTTGTAATTTGCAGAAATGTCTGCAATTAATGTGGAGACTTATTTGGTGCCTTATCTCTGTAGTTAAGCTAAATTTCCTGGTTTTTTTGAATATGCAGTTATCTTGGGTTTTCTGTTATTAATCAACCCCAGGGTCTTTTATAATACATTAACTGGGCTTCCACATGTGTTATATCATGTCTCTGTTTTTCTAAGTTCTTGTTATTATTTCTAAGTGCTCTAACTTTTAACCTACTTGGCACTTTTCCTTGTCACAAGAGTTTATCTAGTCAATTTCTAAGACTCTAAAAATGAGGCAAAATACACTAAATTGAAATAAAAGTAACATTTATATTATGCAATAAGTCTTAGATAAGAGATTAATATAGAGTATTTATATCTTGTATTTTAATAGTATCACTAGATTCAATCATATTTTTTTCAATCATATTTTTGTGCCCTCAAATTTTAGAAGCATAATTAAGGGTTATGATCAAGTTCTACAAATATTGGCTTTTCTCATTACTTCATAGCCTGAATGTGATAGTGATAGCTCCTCAATTTGACCCACACTAGAATTGTGGAGTGATTGGCAGTCAGGGCTAAATTTGGGGTAATTTTACAATTCTTTGCCTTATTTTTGTCTTTCAATAGATGAAGATAGCTCAAGTGGAAGAAATGAATGGAAAACAGTTAAAGATACCCAGAAATGTTCTTAACCCCTACATTTGGTATAACTTAAACAATAATAATCTCAAACCTGATTTTTCATCTTTAACTATGCATGTATATCTTTGTCCACGTGATAATTTTAATGGGAACAATTCATCTTACTGGAATTTCAAAAATTGTTAAACAAAATGACCTAAACAAAACAATGAGATATGGAGATTTACTATCACTTTCAGGTATGTTCTTCATAGCAAACAGAACTAAATTTTCATCCACCATAATAAACCAATCTATGAGAATTCTGATGGTCTGTGAGGATGACAAATGAACTTTTTTGATCACCTTCACCTTTTGTTAGATCTGTTATCAACTGCATTTCCCTTTACTGATTCTGAAGATTTCGTGATTTTCAAGATTACTCTTTATAAGGATGCCGTGTGTTTCCCTGAAATATGTGCCAGAGAGACTCTCTTGTTTCCTTAATCCCATTTTAGGTTTTAGTTCCCTGAAACTGGAAAAATCCTTGAAACAAGAGGTTTTAATGACTTCTACATTACCTAAGAAGATTAAGTAAACACTAAGTCTATACCCTTTAATTATTGCTACCCCACTTACTTCACTGATGAAGGTATTCCCAGAATATAGAGGCCGAGTGGTTTGTACTGTGTTATTGTGTTAACGCTAATTTCGGATAAGGCACCTGGCAAAGAGAAAAGCCAGAGTGCCACAAGCACATGCATCAAAGGGCGTGACGTGCATGTGTCAAAGGAGATGTCCTTAGACTGATATTTCCTTGAAGAATATTGAACTCGTTTGAAGGATGAGGGAGAGTCATGCCCCAGGATATACATATGGTGGCGTTGTAAAGTCAACAGTACCAACATCTCAAAGGAGTCTAAAAAAAACTCTTGACTGTGTGAGGAGAGACAGGCAGTCTTTAAGACTTTACACTGCTGCCCTTTATTTATTAATAAAGTCCACAGCGACTCTTACCTTGCCTCTGTGATTGGCTGCAGTGGCCAGTGACTGGACTCATACTCTAGTTATACATGTGTCAACTTGACAAGGCAATGGTTTTCAATATTGTGTGGTTGAATTCCATTCTGTGATCTGCTGCTAGTATCGTCTATGTCATAAAGAGTTTCAAATTCTAACCTCTTTGTTTTAATGGCACAGGGTCAAGTGGGTTGAACCTAGAGTTGGCAGCCTTATAAGAGGGTGTGCCTTATTCAATGCTTAATTTTATCCGCTACACCCTGGCTTGTGTCACACTTCTAATATTAAAGTAGAAAGGGGGGCAGATCAGAGTGTTTTTAAGAAAGAAGAGGAGAGGATTTCATTCATCCTTTGTACCTGGTAACCCTGTACAATTCCTGGACTCAGGAGAAATAAATGCCAAACCTCTAGAGTTTTGCTACGGAAGACCACGCCCACAGATGTTGGAAAGAGACTACTATATTCCTCAAGAGTTGGCAGCCTGAATTTAAACTTCTATCATCCTAAATGGCGAGAAAATGAATTTATGCTTGTTAAAGACACTCACTGTGGTATGTCTATAATTAAAAAAACAAACAAATTCACTCCCACTGAGTCGCTTCTAGTTCATAGTGATCCTGTATGACAGAGCTGAACTGACCTTGTGCATATCTAAGACTCTTTATGGGAGTAGAAAGCCTCTCTTTCTCCTGTGGTGTAGGTGGCTTCGAACTGCCGATTTTATGGTCAGCAACCTAATGTGTTACCACTACACCACCAGGACAGTTGAGCAAAACCTTGGCAGGTCCTGCAGGATCTTCACGATTGTCTTGATATTTGAGCCAATTGCCACAGCCTCTGTACCAATCACTAAAGGTCTTTATCTTTTTTTCCCTAACCCTCTGCTTGATCAAGCATGCTTCTTTCTCCAAGGACAGGTCTCTCTTGATAATATAGCCAAAGCACACGAGATGAAGTCTTGTTATTGTGGCTTCTAAAGAGCATTCTGATGGAATTTTCTCCAGCAGAAATTTGTTGATTCTGGCAATGCATGTTTTATTCAAGTCATCTGTTATACTCTGGCCTTCTGTGTGCATAACTGAGATTTCATATGCATATGAAGTGATGGGAAATGGCCTGGCTTGCGTCAGGTGCACCTTAGTCATCAAAGTGACATGCTTGCTCTTGAACCCTGTAAAGAGCTCTGTGCAGACAATTTGTCCAATTCAGTACATTCTTTTGTTTCTCGACTGCTGCTTTCATGATTCAAGCAAAACAAAATTTTTGATAACTTTAATCTTTTCCTCTTTATCATGATGTTGTCTACTGATCAAGGTGTGAAGATTTTGGTTTTCTTTTTTTCTTTTTTTTTGGGGGGGGGGCATCACTGCTATCCGGTAGTGGGAGTAGGAGGCCCAGCCCCATTGCTGGAATCGAACCTCTGTCCTAGTGGGTCGCAGTCCCGCGCACAACCACTACGCCACCGGGGTTCAGCCCGATTTTGGTTTTCTTTCCATTGAGTTATAATCTCTACTGAAAGCTGTAGTCTGAGATTCATCAGTAACTGCTTCAAAATCCTCTTGAAGTTCACTAATCAAGGCTTTCTTATTTACACATTTCCAGTTGTCGATAAACCTTCCCAAATCTAGATGCCCCATTTTTCTTCTTATAATCCAGTTTCTCATATTATTTTCTCAGGAGACTGAATGAATAAGTATGGTAAAAGGACATAGCCCTGAAACATATCTCTCTGGATTTTAAACAATCTAGCATCCCCTTGTTCTGTTCAAATGGCTTCCACCTGCTCTATGTCCAACTTCTTCTCAAACACAGTTATGTGTCCTGAAATTTCCCTTCTTCAAAATACTATCAATAACTTGCTATGATTCATGTAATCAAATACCTCCCAAAGTCAATAAAACATAAATAAACGCCTTTCTGCTTGAGATAGTTAAGGCTTATTGCATCAACCTGGCTGTTAAACACATTTGGGATTAATTGAAGGGCAGAGTGACAAATGACTCAGTGAGCCTTCCTTTTCTAGTTCTCTGGTGTTCTCTAATGGTCAGACCAGTGTGTGGCTGCCTTAGCTGGCAAGGTTCACTTTCTTCAAGACATCCCTGCGTAGAAGCCACAAGGCTTACCATGATGCAGCCCTCGGTGCTGGAGCAGCCTCAGGGATAGCCCTGCCAGTGCTGAGATGCTTAAACTGCCACTGGATTTGAAGACTTTCTACCCACTGGCCTGTGAAATGCCTGCATTTGGTGTCATTGTGTATGTTTTGTGAGTTTAAGGAGGATTTTGTAGATTGGTGTTGGACACATGGGCTAAGTCAGACATCTGGGTTTGGACAGTACTGGGATGCTTTCTGAATGTTCACTTACCCTTTGTATAAAACTCTGTCTTACACACATATGAGTTTCTGTGGATTTGTTTGTCTAGTCTACCTGGGGTGATATACTGTTATTCTCTGCTTTCCACCAAAGTCCTTCAGACATCAGCAATGATAACTCTTTTCCCATGTTCTCTTCTGAATTAGATTGTCAATGTTCTGCCAGAATAACTTTTTAATTATCTTCAGTACAATTGTACTTGTATTTGTTATTAATGAAATTTTCAAGAATTTTCACATTTGGTAGCAGCAGTTTTCTATGGGATGGGCACAGATATGATTCTCTTCCAGCTGCTTGGTGAAACAGCTGCCTTCCAAATTTCTTGACATAAAATAGTGAGTACTTCCAGTAACCCCATCAGTTTTAAAATATATTTCAATTGGTATTCCATCAATTGCTGGAGGTCTATTTTTCATTAGCAACTTCATTGTGATTTGGGCTTTTCATCAATACCAACAGCCCTTAATTACATTCTACCTCTTGAAATGATTGATTAGTCACTAGTTACTTTTGGTACCAAGTCAAATCAAACCCACTGCCATTGATATAGTGTCAACTCATAGTGGCCCTAGCGGCCAGGGTAGAACTGCCTCTGTGAGTTTCTGAGACTAGTACTTGTTTAGGGAATAGGAAGCCCTGTCTTCCTCCAGAGGACTGGCTGGTGAGTTTGAACTGCTGGCCTTGCACCAGGGCTCCTGCTACTTTGGTTACAATGGTTGTGTATTATTCTTTGTGTACTTTTGATGTTTCCTGCATCATCCAATATTTTTACACAAAGCTCTTCAGTTTGCAACTTGAGGCTTTAATTCCTTCTTCAGTTTTGCATAGGCAGAGTGTCCTCTTCCCTACTGCATTTTTAAATTCCAGATCTTTGCTCATTTCATTATAATGTGTTGCTCTATCTTCTCAAACTGTCTTTTAAAATGTTCTGTTCAGCTCTTTCACTTCATTACTACTTCCCTTTGCCTTCGTTTCTCTGTAGTGAAGAGCAAATTTCATAGTCTCTTTGGACATACTTTTTGTCCCTTTCTTTCCTGTTTTTTAGTGCCTTTTTGCTTTCTACAGGTAAATTGTTCTTGATGTCATCTTATAGTTCATCAGATATTGTGTTATTAGTGTTCAATATTAATCTGCTCTTGAGGTGGCTTCTGATTTCAAGGTAATACACCCAAGGCTGTATTTTTAAAAATCATTTTATTGGGGGGCTCATACAATTCCCAACAAAATCCTTCCATCCATCCATTGTATGCAAAGCACATTTATACACTTGTTGCCATCATCATTCTCAAAACATTTGCTTTCACTTAAGCCCCTGGTATCAGTTCCTCATATTTCCCCTCCCTCCCTGCTTGCCTTGCCCCCATGAACCCTTAATAATTTATAAATTATTATTATTTTGTCATTTCCTACACTATCTGATGTTTCCCTTCACCCACTTCCCTGTTGTCTGTGCCCCTGGGAGGAGGCCATATGTAGATCCTTGTAATTGGTTCCACCTTTCTACTTCACCTTCCTGGTAGAGCCACTCTTACCATGGGTACTGAAGGGATCGTCTGTCCTGGATTCCCCATGCTTCCCTATCTGTACTAGTGTACATCCTCTGGTCTAGTTGGATTTGTAAGGCAAAATTGGGATCATGATAGTGGGGGGGTGGGTAGGAACTATTTAAGAACTAGAGGAAAGTTGCATATTTCATCATTGCTACACTGCATCCTGACTGACTCATCTCCTCCCTGCGACCTCTCTGTAAGGGGATATCACTTCGCCTACAGATGGACTTTGAGTTCCCAATCTGTATTCCCCCTCATTTATAATGTGATGTAAGTTTTAGTCCTTTGATGCCTGATTCTGGATCCCGTTGACATGTTATGGTCACTCAAGAGAGTGTGCTTATTCCCCCTCATTTATAATGATATAATTTTTAGTCCTTTGATGCCTGATTCTGGATCCCGTTGACTCGTTATGGTCACTCAGGAGAGTGTGCTTCTTCCATGTGGGCTTTGTTACTTTTTAGTTAGATGACCATTTGTTTACCTTCAAGCCTTTAAGACCCCAGGTGCTATATATTTTGAGGGCCAGGCACCATCAGCTTTCTTCACCACATTTGTTTATGCTCACATTTGTCTTTAGTCATCATATCAGGAAGGTGGACACACAATGATATGATTTTTAGTTATTTGAGGCCTGATACCTGATCTCTTCAACATATTGTGGTCACAAAGGCTGGTGTGCTTCTTCTTTGTGGGTTTTGCTTCTTCTCAGCTAGATGATCATTTGTTTACCTTCAAGCCTTTAAGGTCCCTTTAAAATGCTATCTCTTTTGATAGCCAGGCACCATCAGCTTCACCACTTCTGCTTATGCACACCTTTGTCTTCAGTGATCGTGTTGTGAAAGTGAGCATTATGGAATGCCAATTTAATAGAACAAAGTATTTTTGCATTGAGAAAATACTTGCGTAGAGGTCCGATTCCCAGCTTTTGCCTTAATACTAAACATGTAAGTATATGCACGTAGATCTATTTCCTCATCATAATATATGAATATATTTACTAATGTACATGCCTGCATTTAGACCTCTATAAATGCCCTTTTCCTCCCAGTTCTTTTCTCTATTTTCTTTTATTTTCCTCTTGTCCCACTATCATGCCCAACTTTCAATTGGATTTCAGTAATTTCTCTCTGTTACATAGTTCTTGATCAATCCCTGTCTGGCTTCTCACACCTGTATTGTTACTGGTTTGGGATCACTTGTTGTTCCCTTATCTCTAGGTTGCTTAACACCACCTCCTTTCTCCCACCTTCCCATCTCCCATCTCCCCCTGGAACAATCAATCTTCTCCAGACTGTTTCCTCCACCAGATTCTCCATTGAGTTTATCTTATCTAGATAGACTTCCAGAGACAATCAAGTGTATCCTTGGCGCTCCCTCAGGAACTTCATGTTCTGCTTCCCTGCTGCTGTGCTGCACACCCTTAGTGTTTTGCCTTGGTGTGGTGGAGTTGGATGGGGTACAATTCTGACCCTGCTTCTCCCTTGTTGCAGGGCCTTAGGTCAGTGAGGCATGCCATATTTCGTAGTGGGGGCTGGCCATATGATCCTCTCTGTGCATTGGCTGTTCTGAGTGGGGATAGCATCCCAAGATTGTATTTTAACTCTCTTGATTTGTGTTAATTTTCTTGAACTTTAACCTGAATTTGCATATGAACAATTGCTGGTCTGTTCCACAGTGAGATCCTGGCCCTTTTTAGCTGCTAATATTGAATTTCTCATCATCTCTTTTTACAGATATAGTCAAGCTATTTCAATGTATTTTAGCCAGAGAAATTCTTGTGTATAGTTACCATTTATGTTGTTGAAAATAAGTTTTGACAATGAAGAAGTTACTCATCTTGCAAATTCTATCATGTCATTACCGGCATTCTTTCTATAACTAACATAGCATTTTTTCAACTACCAACTACCTGTCTGTATGTAACTTTCACATCCACTTATCCATGATTATCAATGCATATTGATTACATATTTGATCAATTTTAGATGGCTGAAGATGTTAAAATGACTTAATTTCTTCATCATTTGCTTTTGTTTGGGACCCTAGATGACAGTTGTATTCAATGGTCTTCCTTTTTCATGCATTGATATTATCCTATCACAGATAGCACTGGATGCTCCTTTTGACAATGGATGCACACTATGTCTCTTAATTGTCATTCCCAGCATATTAATCCACCTGTTAATCCCATTCAAAATTGTCACAACTAGTTAATGCCAGTGTACTCTCTAATGCCAAAGATATACTTTGTTTTGCACATTTTATTTCATTTTTGATGACTTCCACTTTTCCAAGATTCATACTTTGTACATGACATGTTATGATTATTATTCAATGTTTGTACCTGTGTATTTTCATTTTGCATTGTGCTCCACCAGCAAATGAAGGTCACTAAAACTTTATTTTGTGTACGCCATTAAGCTGGACTAGATAGGCATATTTTCCAGCAGGAATATTTTCAGGGGTATCAGGAGATGTCATGAAAATTGAAAGGTGAGGGCATCTTATAATGTCCCTTGTACCTGGATTCCATCTTATAGTAAATAAGAAGATATTGAAACTTTTGGGCAGAATAAGAACCCAGTGAAATCAATGATTTAGTAGATAAATTCTGATCTTATAATAATTGAATTCCCTGTCTTAGTTGTTTACAAAGCGCAAAACATTGGGAAGTGGTCTGTAGATGACATAGTCATCTGTTCTACCCCAGCAGGAAAAGCAGAGTTTTTTTTTTTTTTGTGGCTTCATTCTGCCTCTCCTTCTAATCAGTGTTCAGTCTGTTTTCTACCTCTTTTTTCCTTTCTGATGAATAGATCAAATTGGACAAGTATGTATAGAATTATTTTACATACATTTGGTGGTTGTATAGCTCTTGAAAATGTTGTGATAATTGATTTATATTTTCTTCATCAAACTGATAGATTTGGCTGTCATAGGACCATACTGTTAAAATAAGCAATATCTTGTTGATAAGTATTATCTTTCATGCACTCAAGAGTATGTTTCAACATGCTAACTGATTTTAATTTTATGAGAAAAATAAGTAAAGAAAGCATTTAAAATTCACTAGGTGGTGAAATTATTACCTTCCCAACTATTAAGAGAACGATCCCTTGTCTTTGATGAAATGATGAGAAAACAGTCCTGTCACAGATAAACAAAGCAAACAAATCACCCAAGCTCACCGTCACTGAGTCCATGGCAACTCACAGAGACCCTTTAGGACAGGGGGGACCAGCCCCTGTGAGTTGCGGAGACTACAGCTGTTTACAGGAATAGGAAGCCCCGTCTTTCTCAGGAGTAACTGCTGGTGGTTTCAGATTGCAGGTGCAACCATATGTCACCAGGACTCCCCCAAATATCAAAGATGACCACGTAAGCTCTCTAATTTATCTATTCCCAAACTGAGAGGAGTCAGTTGGGGGTTGACTGCACACGAACTGAGCTCAAATAAATGAAATCTTTGATCATGAATCAGAAGCTACACAATTCTGTTACTTGCTGTTGCTGTGAAGAGCCTGGGAATCAGTGCTGACTCACAGATAACCTGTTTACAACACAGCAGAATGCTGCCAGGTACTGTGTCGACGACCTCCTGGAAGTTGTTATGATTGAGCACATTGGTACATCCACTGTGTCAATTTGTGATGAATCTTAAATTCAGTTTTACTCCAAAGTGTACACTGAGTCAAGAATGCTAGGGCTTTGGGGTGAGGCTGAGATCTAAAGGTTGTAGCTAAATGCAGACTGACTATTTCAAAGCAGTGTATGAATAAAGAGCTCGGCTTTCAACTGCGTTATTTGTCATTGAAGGCGCTTTAGAAAGGAGTCGGAAGATTTTGGCACTGATGTATGAAATATAATGTGGAGGGAGGAAAACATAGAAGGGGAAAATTAGAAAACCACAACAAAATATCAGCCAAGAAATCCTGAGGCTTGACAGAAGTAGGATAATGGTGGTGAGTGTAGAGGAGAAAATGGAAGTAGTAACTTTTAAAAAAGCCAAATGGATATTTCTTAAATGTTGGTCATCAAATGTTGGTAAAATGTTATGATTACAAAAGTGTTTTCAGTCTAGGAATTCAGAGCTTATTGTTCTCATGATGAGGGAAAATAAGGATAAATTTTGATAATAAGTCATAAAATCTCAACTAAATAAAACTATTAGGAATGTAAAACTATTGTTTCTCAACACATTCTCTAGTTAGATCCATACACTTCCGAAGATGGTGTTGCCACATTCTTGACTCTTCTCTAAAGTTCAGTGTTCTCCAACTGACAGTACTTCCAAATGACATCTTTTGTATCCTCAAGAGCCTCAAATCATGGCCGCCTGAAATGTTCTTTGAGTTTGGGGAGCACAAATAAGTCCTGAGGGCACATAGTCATGGATGTAAGGTCAATGGGGTAAAGTTTACCAATAAGGTTCTCATAAGCCATCTTGATACCTTGGAAGGGTAGCAAGAGGGTGCATAGATGTCATGGAAAAAGAAATTGCTTGGTGCAAGTGTTCTAGCCTTTTTTTTTGTTTGTTTGTTAGTTTTGTTTGTTTTTTGGGGGGCATCACTGCCCTAAGGTGGTGGGAGTAGGAGGCTCAGCCTTTGCTCTGTGGAGCTGGAATTGAACCTCCGTCCCAGTGGGCTGCAGTCCTGTGCACAACCACTACGCCACCGGGTCTAGTCTTTTTCTTACTGATGTACTTTTCAATTTTCTGAAAAGTTCTTTAAAATAAGTCCCCATGGTCATCTGTGTCCTTTGAAAATAACCTATTAAGATTGGCCATCTGGAGTCCCACTAAATAGTCACCATAACCTTCTGAGCTAACTGCTCTGTCTTAAATTACTTGGTCCAGCAAGCCCCCTCAGAATCCACGATGTAAACACGGCTTATGAACCCTTGATAATTAATACATTATTACTATTTTGCCATGTCTGACACTGTCCGACGTCTCCCTTCACCCACTTTTCTGTTTTCTGACCACCCCATCCCCCAAACTCCTTGGAGTAGTGTGATGGGTAGGTTTGTTATGCCAACATGACCACAGAAGATTGGTGGGTCTGTTGTGAGGGCATGGCCAATGAACGCACAGGATGAAGTGAAGAGCAGAGATAAGAAGGGCTCAGCGAGTCCTTCCCTCTCGCTTGCTTCCAGATCTTTGGACCAGAGAGCTGCCTTGTTCGTCCTGTGCCTCGACCTCCAAGCAACACTACCCATGGGACACGTTAATTGTGGACTGTGTTGCTGTGAGTTGAGGTGCCTTCAAGCCCTACTTATCCACGCTCCTGGGATATACATCTCTTGAACTGGGGACTGTTGGACTCTGTCATCTGGCTGACTGTTGGTGACCCATTCTACTGTTTGCTGCCTGTGACCAGATAGCCTGAATTGCTCTACAGAGGACTACTCAGTGGCCCTCAAGACTTGAACGACTGCCAATCGTCGAGCTGTCTCATGCAAGTGAGTTGCACCAAGCAATCTGTACTGCTTTATAGATAGTTAACTGCTTCTTTCTTATCTTATATACCCTTCTCTCTATATAAATATATAAAAAGAATTACTAGTGTCCTGATTTTATTTCTCTAAGAGAACCCTGCCTGACACAAGGAGGTTATATGTAGACCCTTGTAATCAGTCCCCCCTTTTTACACTATCTTCCCCCCACCCTCCTGGTATCACCACTCTCAGCACTGGTCCTTAAGAGATCACCTGTCTTGGATTTCCTCTGTTTCCAGTTCTTATGTGTACCAGTGCACATCCTCTGGTCTAGCTGGATTTGTAAGTTAGAATTGGGATCATGATAGTAGGAGTAGCTGTACGTGTGTGTGTGTGTGTGTGTGTTAAGCATTAAAGAAGTAAAGTTGCATATTTCATTGCTGCTACACTGCACCCTGACTGGCTTATCTCCTCCCTGCTATCCTTCTGTAAGGTGATGTCCTGTTACCTACAACTGGGCTTTGGGGTCCCAATTTGCACACCCCCTCATTCACAGTGATATGATTTTTTGTTCTGTGATGCCTGATCCCCGGTCTCTTCGACATCTCACGATCACACAGACTGGTATGCTTCTTCCATGTGGGCTTTGTTGGTTCTCAGTTTGATGGCTGCTTTTTTACCTTCAAGCCTTTAAGACCCCGGGTGCTATATCTTTTGATAGCCAGGCACTATCAGCTTTCTTCACCACATTTTCTTATGCACCCATTTATCGTCAGTGATCATATCGGAACGGTGAGCACACACTTAACACCAAAATTTAAATGAATAATATATCCAGTCTTCCATAGGCATATTGAGGAACCGAAAATACCATGAATTGCATCAGGCACACTTTACACCTCAATTTCCAGGTTATATTTGAAATCATGAGCCTCTATGAAACTGATAAGAAATGAAATAATAAATCTGCAGACTAACGAATCCATAATTAGGTTTATGACAGGGTAGGCACAGACAGAACAACAGAATTACCCAGATTTCTGACTCAGAGTTAGGTAAAATGAATGCTATTTGTTTTCTTTTGTGACATATTAGGGTGATTTGTTATACAATGATAGTGAATAAATAAACCTTAGTTGGCTGAACCCCGGTGGCGTAGTGGTTGTGCGCGGGACTGCGGCCCACTGGG
This sequence comes from Nesogale talazaci, assembly GCA_004026705.1. NCBI lineage: Eukaryota > Metazoa > Chordata > Mammalia > Afrosoricida > Tenrecidae > Nesogale > Nesogale talazaci. The sequence goes on along the minus strand of PVJH01020706.1, from coordinate 26,699 downwards.
ATGAAGGTTCAATTCCAGTTCCCAGGGGTAAAGGCTGAGCGTCCTACTCCCACCACCTGAGGGCAGTGATGCCTAAAAATAAATAAATAAATAAAATAAACCTTAGTTGATCCTCTTTTATGATATTCTATCTAAGTGAATGGTATCATCATCTATCTACTTCTACAAGGCAACAACCACGAGTCATCCAGGATACATTGTTGTCATTCACTTTGCCAAGTTGTTATAAAGTCATGTTGGGCTCCTACTGTGTACTGGAGTTACTGGGAGGCAACAATGAACATGATTTTTAAAAAAGATACTTTTCCTCTAACAGATTTTACATTGTAATGGGAAAATTAGACAGTGAGCAATAGTGAAGTAGATGTATCTGGTTATGGTGGTGGATGCCATGAGGAACAATAAAGCTTTCAGACAAAGTGCAGGATCAGCAGTGAGCATCAGGGAGGCTATTCTACGTGGGAGGATAGGGAAAGGCAGCTCCTGAAATTTGGCATGGAAGTGAAATCTCAAGGGAGTGTCTTTGTACACGTCATGGAGAAGAGTGGTCCAAATAGTTTCCCGCATGCGTGCAAATATACCAAGCAAGGAGTGTGTTTAATGTGTTGGAGGAACAGCAAGTGGTCCTTGTGTCCGGAGGAGAGTGAGTGATGAGTCAGGCTCGAGAGGTAGTGGAGGATCATGTGGATCACCCAGGGTGTGTTTAAAAGGAGCCCTGCAGTAATTGGGAAGCTGTTGGAAGGTTTGGAGTAGAGGAATGGCAAGATTAAATTAGGCTCCATGGTCCAATGTTCAGGAGAATTCAGAGGGAAGGGTAGGAAGTAAAGGGAGAAAAAGAAACAAGGAGGATGGTCTAGATTAGAGTTATGCAATGATGTTCATGTTTTTATTATTGTTTTAAGGTAGCACTGAAAATCAGCTGGTGGATTTTATGTGGGTGTGAGAGATATCTTGCAGGTAAAGTTTCCATGTTGAGGGCACCTGAAAGAAGGGTTGCTTCAGACTGCCTAGGTCATCTAATGTCTAGGTCACCTCCCGTATCACTCCCACAACTTAGCTCTCCCTTGCCCCAGAACTTTACTTCAGGCTGGTTCAAATACCAATGCAGTGATGAGTGTAAGGCGCTCCTGGAGCTCGATTGACTACAGGGTGACACCAATGGGCTCAGGCAGAGGATTAATGATGGGAACAGTGTGGGAGCGGGAAGTGCTGAACCCTTTCTCTTCTGTGTAAAGTTGCTATGGATGAAACCAGCTGGACAGCGCCAAACAACAACAACAACAACAGGATAACAGTGACTAATAATGTTAATAGTTGAAGCTCTGTGAGGCCTACTTCTATTTTAATTTACATCAGGAGCTATTTCCTTTTAATACACTGCAAAAATTATTTAAAATATAAATAAGTATGATTACAGCCCCTTTTATGGAATATTTACTATGTACTTTACACGAATTTTCTTAATTCCTTATAACAAAATAAGGAATATTAATGTTACAATGTTTCATTCAAAAAAACTGAAGGTTTGCAAATTAAAGTAGCTTGTAATTTACAAGTTCACTAAGCTAGTAAATGATGAAGACAGAAATTATATGTCATTTCAAACTTCTATAGTTTCCAAATCCTTGTCTGGCAGAATGACATTCTTATTCACCATTTTGCCACTATCTAGTGAGACAGATCTTTTGTATTTTCATTTATAATAATAGTAAGGTGATGTCTGACTCATTTTCAAATGATTTTACTAAATTTATACATTTGGGGACTCAAACCATTACCAATTGACAAGAATTCATGATAATGTACTAACAGAATCTCAGACAGATGACATCATTGCTAAGCATATACTAAATGGCTTCATCATTCATTGTGAAGGACTAATAGCAGACTAATAATAACTAAATATAAAAATTGCTCTGCTATCTTAGCTCTTATTCCTAAAGAATTTAATTTGTGTGGAATGCCATTTTGGGGCTAATCAGTGAAGCTAATATTAAAACAGCTGCTCTGTTTATGAGTTATGAATATTGAGAAACCAGAGTGATAATATGACATTCCTTTATCAAAATTTTTAGGTTGCTTTAATCTCATGCTGGTGTAATTTACATAAAGAACTATCAAAAATCATCTAGGTATTTTCTATAGTGAAGATTAGACCCAGAGATTCAACTATGAGAAATGCTGTGCCTTGCTATATTTCTTACATTTTTTAGTTCTTTTAAAATTCACTACAGATGTGATGACGTTATTCAAATAATGGTCATAATACCAGTGGTCCATAGTCCATTTACTTTCTTTTCATTATAATATGATGCTTAACAAGTACTTTAAGCTACTTGAAAGAAAATCACTGTTATGATGATAATCATTGCTGCTATATTCTTGGTCACTGGCAGATATGTGAACAAATTTTTTGTCTTTCAAAAAGTCATAGGACTTTCAGAGATAAGAATTCAACCACCTTTTCCCTCAGCAAACTAGTATTTCTGTTTTAGTTCTAAAATTTCTTCAGTGTGGGTAGGTGTCAATTTTATTTTTAATTCAATTTAGGCATGATGAAGGCTAATATTCTCATCCTGAATTTGAATACTCATTCCTTCAGAAATAAAAGACAGCAGTCTAGGGTCCAGATGACTTAGCAACCAGATCCCAATGTTTCATGTTTTTGATCTTTTGATCCCTCTCCTCCAATTATGACAGGGATGAAATTTTTTCCATTAATTATGCTAGGTTTCATTTCCAATACTCTTTGTTCAATGATCTTTCCTTTGCACATCCAGGTTTTGATAATAAGCTATTTCTTTTTGTCCCTAGACCATTTTATTGGGGGCTCATACAGCTCTTAGTACATGTAAGGTTTGCAAAGCACATTTGTACCTTTGATATCATCATCATTCTCAAAACATTTTCTTTCCACTTAAGCCCTTGGTATTTGATTCTCCCCTTTCCACTCCTTCCCCATTCCTCTCTCCCTCATGAACCTTTGATAATTTATTAATTATTATCATTCAGTCATATCAAACACTGTCCAATGTCTTCCTTCACCCACTTCTGTTATCCATACCTTAGAAAGAAGTCATATGTGGATCCTTATCATTGGTTCCCCTTTCTATCCCATTTTCCCTCCATCCTGCTGGAGTCGCCACTTTCCCCACTGGTGCTAAAGGGATCATCTGGCCTGGATTCCCCATGTTTCTATCTGTACCAGTGTACATCCTCTGGTCTAACTGGATTTGTAAGGTAGAATTCAGATCATGATAATGGGAGGGAGGAAGCATTTTAGAACTACAGGAAAGTTGCATATTTTGTCATGGCGACACTGTGTCCTGACTGGCTTGTTTCCTCCTGATGATCCTCCTGTAAGGGGATGTCACTTTCCCTGCCGATGGATCTTGGGTCCTGAATCTGTACTCCTCCTTGTTTATAATGATTTAACTTTTAGTTTTTTGACGTCTGATTCTGGATCCCTTTGACACCTCATGGTCACACAGACTGGTGTGCTTCTTCCTTGTGGGCTTGGTTGCTTCTGAGCTAGAAGACCACTTGTTTATCTTCAAGCCTTTAAGACCCCAGATGCTATATCTTTTGATAGCCCAGAACCATCAGCTTTCTTCACCTCATTTGTTTATGCACACATTTGTCTTTAGTGATCATATCAGGAAGGTGAGCAGGCAATGATATGATTTTTGTTCTTTGGTGCCTGATAACTGCCTCTGATACCTCGTGGTCACACAGGCTGATATGCTTCTTCCATGTGGACTTTTTTGGTTCATATCATTATCTCTGCAAGTCTATATAGATAAGGTAGGCTGGATGAACAGTCTGGAGGAGAAAACGACAGGACTGATGGTTCTGGGGGGACATTGGAGATGGGGAGGTGGGGGAAAGGGGGTGGTGCTGACCATCCCAGGGACAAGGGAACAAGAAGTGATCCAAAATCAGTGACAAGGTGGGTGTAAGTGGCTTGAAAGAGATTGATCAAGAGTAATGTAACAGAGAGAAATTACTAAAACCTAAATGAAGGATGAGAATGATGGTGGGACAAGAGGAAAGTAAAAGAGAATAGAGGAAAGAATGGAAAGGCAAAGAGTATTTACAGAGGTCTAAATACAGGCATGAACATAGGTAAATATATTTATGTATGATGATGGGGAAATAGATCTATGTGCATATACTTACAGGGTTAGTATTAAGACAGCAGATAGACATTGTACCTCCACTCAAGTACTTCCTAAATGCAAGAACACTTTGTTCTATTAAATTGACATTCCTTGAAGCTCACCTTCTTGACACAATCACTAAGACAAATTTGTGCATAAGCAAAAGTAGTGAAGAAAGCTGATATTTCCTGGCTATGAAATATATAGCGTCTGGGGTTTTAAAGGCTTCAAAGTAAACAAGTGGTAATAAAATATTTCTAATAGATTTCTAATATATACTTCTGAGAAAATTTCCAAGGAAACTGAAATATAATTGTCACTTTACATATTCCATTTCCCTGGAATTACCCCAAAGGGAAATATGTTAGAGATTGAAAGGTGTTGGGTGAGACTTGAAGAATATTTCAATGAAAAGTGGTAAAGAATAAATGATACCAATTATAGGACTTTCCTTAACTTTTTTCTAAACATATTTTGTTTTTCAAAATGATTCTAGGTTTAAAATTCATGTAGAAGTACAGAGAGTCCTCATACTCATTTTATATTATAATCCTGTTATACAACCAAGATTTGGAAAACAAGAATCGTTTTAACTTAAAAGGACTGTAGTGTTCCATGGTGCATCTGTTATTGGCTATCCCTATTCATTTCACACTGGCATAACACTTATTATGTGCCAGGCACTATTCTAATGGTTCTACATCCCTAAGGACATTTCATCTCTGTACAAACGTGCCTCAGGAGGAAGTCGATACGATTATGATCCTCGGATCAGGAAACTGAAGTCCAACTGGCATCCTGGGTTTGTTACCTGTGCAAAACCAAATGGGAGCCCATGGTCAGAAGAACCCCAAACCCAGAAGTGCCCTATAATTGTTTTAAAGTTCTGTGGTAGTCATTTTGAAATTTATTATCATTTTTGAACGCAACATCCTGCATTTAAAATTTTGCATTTGACCCCACAAATGTCGTCAAGGGAGGTAGTAAAAGCATAAGCAACTTTCCAAACTTAATATAGCAAGTGATCTGACGCCAGACTCCACATCCTTAGCCTTACATCTGCCCCTGTATTTACACAGGTGATCCAGGATAATAACTTATATTCTAAAAATATTTACTAAATATCAGTTGAATATTTTTTTCACTCCATCGCACAGTGATATTTTAAAATAAAAATAACTATTCTTCTGAAACTGAACTATCCTTGGCACCTCCCTGCTCTGCTCCCCTGCTGCATACCCTGAGTGTTTTGCCTCGATGCGGTGGGGTCAGACTGGGCCAAATCAGACCTTGTGACACTAGTGTTGTACCTAGGAAGGCCATGGGTCAGCGAGGGACATTGAATCTCATAGTGGTGCCAGCCGTATGGTCCTTTTTGTTCCTTGGCTGCCCTGTGTCTGAATATCATCCTCATGGCTTGGTGGGCCAGGGTGGGCTCCACCTTCCCTTTCTCCCCCTTCATATGCTGTCATGTGCTGCCATCAGACATGGCCCTCTCCCTGAGCTGTAGCTTCAGTGCTGTCCTCTAAATAAATTCTTCTGGAATAAATTCTTCAGAATCTACCCTTTTTAATACTGAATCTAAGAAAAAAAAATCCTTTCTTGTTGAGTGATTGTATGTCTCAGAAAATTTCATATCCCTGAGTTTTCTTGCCAGAAATTAACAGAAGAAATGTATTTTGCATGGGGAATGATACTTTTTCATTAGGACTCTGTGTTCTGTGTTAGGCTGGATTTTTTAGAGATGCAAAACCACTGGCACTTTTATGCATAAAAGAGGTATTTATTAAGAAATTGATAAGCATTATATTAGCCTAGTCATTTCAAGTTTGTCAGTCTAATGTAAGCTCATGACTTCACCTGACTCCAATAGCTGCAGGGGCTAATGGCCAGGAAGCAGGAAGAAGAAGCAGAAAGACAACAGTTTGGTGGAAGCAGAGCTGAATGAATCTAAGGTGGGGGGCTGCTGTTGGCTCCTGTTATTAACAAATGATCTAATAGCAGGTTGACAAACCACATGCAGAATCCAAAACTGGCAACTGGAGTCAGGTAGCTTCCATATAGCATCAGTTTTTGCTAGGGTAGATCACACCCTGTTTCAACCTGTGTCAGTCCGGGTAGGCTAGAGGAACAAATTTCATGGACACGCAAATGGATATAAGGAAAGGGTTTATATACATAAGGAATGTGACACTGAGAAGGCATCCCAGCCCAGTCCAGTTCAAAGTCATAAGCCCAATATTAACCGATATGCCCAAAATCAGTTTATAAAGTCTCCTTCCGACTCACGAAGTCACAGGTCAATGGGTGCAGAATTTCGGCGTTGGCAGGGGTCTCCCCATGGATCCTTGCTTCCAGGACTCAGGGTCCATCAACAGCAGAAGCAACTCATTACTGGCAGAGGTCTCCATGTGGCTACCCCAGCTTCAGAGGTCTGGCTCCATCAGGGCAAAGCTGTATGGTCTCTCTGCCGGCTCCTCCAGCTTCTCAGATGCTGCCAACTTGTCTTTTCCATGATTCATTATCTCTGAGACTAACTCCCAAAAACTGGGGAAGATAGCTTCTCATCTTCACAAGGGATATATCGCGAGATTTCCCAGAAGTCTCGTGAGAAAGCCATGCCCACATAGAGGCCTCATTGGCTACTCAATGACTATCTCCAGATTAACAGGCTAGACTCCACCCCTACATTTCAATCATAAAATTAACATAAGCACAAGACTGCCACACAACCCTATTAAGACTATGACTGGACCAAGGAGGTCTGTTCTCCCCCATCCACCACTTGTCTGCCAATATGTTATACTGTGGTGGCTTGTGTATTGCTGGAAGCTATGTCACCAATATTATAAATACCAGCTGGGTCACCCAAAGTGAACAGGTTTCAGTGGAGCTTCCAGACTGAGAACAGACTATGAAGAATGACTAGACTGTCCACTTTTGAGCAATTTGCTGCTGGAAACCTTATGGACAGAATTGAAATATTTCCAGATTCTGAAACCTCATGAAAGGAAACAGAACATTGTCAGTGATAGAGCTAAAAGACAAAGACTTCAGGCCAGAAGCTCCTCAAAATATGACTAAGGAATCTTCTCAAAGTAGATCCAAGCAAAACGATGAAGACTGAGTAAAACCTGTGTGAGTAAAACATCTGGAGTCTTAATTGACTGATGAGGCACAACTCAAAATGAGAAGAAATAACTGTAGACATCAATTAATAACTGGACCTTGGAATGTACAAAGAGTCAATCTAGGGAAATTGAGAGCTGCAAAAAATGAAATAGAAATGACATTCTAGGCATTAATAAGCTTGAAATGGACTGTCATTGGCCAACATGAATCAGAAAATCATATATTTTACTATGCTTGGAACAAAACAATCAAGAGGACTGTGCTTCTCTTCAGAAAAGGACATTTCAAGATGTCTCTTGAAGTACAATGCTGATACAATGATATCTATTTGAATTTACTGAAACCCCAATCAATGCTATTATTCAAATTAATGCACCAATCATCAACTAATGATGAAGAAGTTGAAGAATTCTTGCTTCTTCAATTTGAAATTGATTAAACATGCAATGAAAATGCATTAGTAACTATTGGTGGCTGGAATGCAGAAGTTGGGGAAAAAAGAGAATTGTAGTTGGAAAAGATAGCCTTTGTAATAAACATGAAGATGAGTACAGAATGACACAATTTTGCCAACCACTGACTGTGCCATCTCAAATACTTTCTTTTTACAACACAGAAGGCTACTACTGTACATGTGGAGTTCTTCAGATGTAATACACAGATATCAAATTGGCCATGCCTGTGGGAGGAGATGATTGAGAAGCACAAAATAAGCAGCTAAAACTAGGCCCAGAGGTGGCCATGGAATAGAATTAAAAAGACAGGAAAGAAAGAAGGAATCAAAATGGATGTCAGACGAAATTCAGAAACTTGCTGTTAATTGTAGAATAGCCGAGGTACATGGGAAAATGAGGAAGTCAAAGAGCTAATCAGAAATTTTCAAAGGACAGCTTGAAAGGACAAAGTGAAGTATCATAATGAAATGTGCAAAGACCTAGAGTTAGAAAACCAAAAATAAGCAGCATATCAGCATATCCTACAGTGAAAGAACTCAAATACAAAGTTAAGCCTTGAGTTGAAATACTGAAAAGTACAAGAGGCATCAAGGGAAGGTGCAAAGAATACACAGACTCCTGTGCCAAGGAGAACTAGTATGTACTCCACCATCTCAGGAGGTGGCATATGTGCAAGGACCAATGTTGCTGAAGGAAGAAGTACAAGCTGCACTGAAAGCACTAGTCAAAAGCAAGACTCCATGAATTGATAAAGAGGTCTATATTTGCATTTTTCCAAAGAACAGTAACCCAGCAGAATTCTAAATCATAGAACAATATCATTAATATCTCACGCTAGTAAAATTTTGCAGCAATACATTGTTTAGGAACTACCAAAGATTCTGGCCAGATTCAGAAAAAGATGTGGAACAAGGGTATGGGTTTAGAATAAGACCATTTCCTAGATCCGTCTCCCCCAAAGGTATGTCAAATGTTAGAGGCTGTTTGCCAGCATTTGGTGGGAGGTCAGATGCTTAAAGATATCCTTCCTGGAGGCTCCAGTCATCCAGACACCATTGTCTGCCACAATAGATAGGGCTCATTCCTTGCTGTTAGGTCAGCGGGCTACTTTCCCTAAAAGCTTTGTCTAAATCAAATCTCCAGCTCAAGGGCAATCAAGGTTAGGCTACCATCATGAATCTGGGATCCACCCATCTTGTCACATGTGGGACCCCAATACTGCCCCTTCCTCCTGCCTACAGTGCAGCTCCTTCCCGTGACTTGTGGTTACCTGTATTCATGCCCTCCAAATTCATATAAGCCATGGTTAGAGGTAAAGGTTTGCCCCACATTGGCTCTCCTCCTCTCCTGCCCTCCACTCACTGTGTGTGCGGACCTGGCTGGTAAGATCATGGTCTTCCAGGAGGTGAGCATGCTACTGTAAAATATGTATGACTATTTTACTCTCTCCTATTATTTTCTATAATTTTATTATTATATATATTTTAATCATATAATTGCACCTGTCAAACTCGTGATTAGTTGTGGGGATTGGCCTTCCCCCCAACAAGGGATATAATTTCTGATGTCAGATTGATCAGATCATCAGACAGATATTCCTTTGTGTCAAATGTACTGTACTAATAAGGCATTTAACTGTCTGGATCATAATAAACCATAGATAGCTTTGAGAAGAATGAGACTCCCCAGAACCGGATATTGCGCTAATGTGAAACCTGTACATGGATCAAGAGGCAGTTGTGTGAACAGAACAAAATCAAACTGAATGGCTTAAAACTAGGAAATGTGTGTATCAAGCTTGAATCCTCTAACTATACCTAGTCAATCTTTATGCTGAACACATAATAAGAGCAAGTGGATTATATGAAGAATGTGGCATCATGATTGGAAAAAGGCTTATTAACAACCTGCAGTATACAGATGCTACAACCTTCCTTACTGAAAGTGAGGAGGAATCAGCCCTTGCTGATGAAGAACAAGAACTTTAACTTTTAGTATCAATTATAACTCAATGTAAAGAAAATCAAAATCCTTCAACTGGACCAATAGGTAATATCAGTTTTGTGTTAGTCCAGGTAGACTAGAGAAACAAATGCATAGACAAGCATATGGCTATAAGGGCAAGGTTTATATACAAATTGCATTCAAACCCAGTTCAGTTCAAAGTCCTAAGTCTGATATTAGCCCATATGCCTGATATCAGTCTATAATGTCTCCTTCTGACTCATGAAGTCACAGGTCAGTGGGTGCAGAGTCCTGGCGCTGATGGGGGGGTCTCCCCATAGCTCCTCGCTTCCAGGGCTCAGGGTCCATCAACAGCATCCAGTGGTGGTAGAAGCTACTTAGCGCTGGCAGGGGTCTCCACTGGCTTCTTCAGTTTCAGAGGTCTGCTTCCATCAGGGTAAGGGCCATGTGGCTTCTCCTCCAGCTCCTTCAGCTCCTCAGATGCTACCATCTTGTCTTGCCCATAATTCGTCATCTCTGAGACAGATTCTCAACAATTGGGGAGATAGCTTCTCATCTCTATGAGGGAAATACCACAAGATTTCTCAGAAGTCTCAGGAGAAAGCCATGCCCACATGGAGGCCTTATTGGCTACTCAATGGCTATCTCCAGATTAAAAGGCTAGACTCCACCCCTACATTTCAATCATAAAATTGACATATCAAGTACACGACCACAAGTTTAAACTGAGAAAAGATTGAAGTTGTCAAGGATTTTATCTTTCTTGGATCCATAATCAATCCTCAGGGAAACAACAGTCAAAAGACAAAGGACACATCTGGTGCCCAAGACTTTTATTTTTAAATCTAGTTATTAGGAACTATTATAGATGTTATAACAATCCCTAATTCAATCAAATCAAGCAAACTGTACAATTGCGGTCAAGATCAATTTCAAAACATTTTCTTTCTTCTTGAACTCTTTAATTTCAGCTCCCCTTTATTGCCTCCCCCCTAACCCCTGGAACCATTATATTATTATTATTGCTGTATATAACATCATCCAAATGTATCTACTCACCTAAAATCTTTTATTCATCTCCTCAAGTGGGATTATCCAGACATCATTGCTATCAGTTCCTTCTTCCTTCCTTCCCATACCCTCAGTAAATCAATACTCCCATTACTATTTCTGAAGGGTTTATCTGCCATTACCTCTTTAAAATAGCAAAGAAGGGCATTATTTGGAGACTAAGTTGTGCCTCCCACAAGTCACCATCATTTCCATGGATTCATGTGCAGGGAAAAGTAGGATACTGAATAAAGAAGACTGAAGAACTGATACATTTGAACTGATACATTTGTTTCTGGCAAAGAACACTGAAAATAGCATGGACTGACAAGAGAATAAACAAATCTGTCTTGGAAGAAGTGTGGCCAGGCTGTTCCATAAAGACATGGAGGATGAGCCTTCTTTTCAAGTATTTTAGCTATGTTGTCAGGAAAGACCAGTCCCTGGAGAAGGACATCATGGTTGGTAATTAGTGGGCCATCAAAAAAGAGGAAGGTCTTGGAGAAGATGTATTGACACAGTAGCTGCATCAATGGTTTAAAACATAAGAGCAATTGTGCGGATTGTGCGTGGCTGGGCGGTGTTTCATTCTGCGGTACACTATGAAATGTAGCCTTCTGGATCATTCCTAACAACATTCTCCCCACGACTGCTTGGCTGCCTTACAAAAGATCCATAGTGGAGTTGACTATATTATGTTAGATTATATCATGGATGAATCCTGGCCCATCCAAGTTGACATAGAACCTAAGTTTCACAGACTGCTATTAAATTCATTCACTTATTTACCTTTGTTGTTATTTTTCTTTTCATGAGTATGCAAGAATTATTTTGCAACGAACACTTTTAATTCTATGGAAATTTTGCCAGTTTGTGATAAAAGATGAAAAAAGAAACCAAGATAGAATGTTAAGTACTAACATACTGTCATACTTTTATGGATTCACAATAAATTTCTGTAAACATTTGCTAAGGATCATTTTTCAGAATTCATGAATAGTATGACGAACATTTTAACATTATTACTATGCTCTCAGATGGAAATTTTAATTTAAATGTCAAGTAAAGAGGCACAGAATATTACAGATTTGTTTATTTTTAATTTGCTTTTTCACTTATGTTTATTAGAAGGAAGATTAGGAAAGTTGAACTATGTGGAATGAATATTAGAAAGGACATTAGCATCTCAAGGGATAATATGTAGTTGACCGCAAAGAATTTAGTAGTCTCTTCTTCACAGACTGAGATAAGCCTACTTTTCCTAGGTGATCTTGTTTGATCCCATCACTAAATATTCTTCATCTGCTATTTGTAGCTCCCAAATTCACACCCTGATTTAGAAGTGACTTCTGATTAAGGAGTCCTTGCTCATTGGACCAGGACATGTGATGGTTATGAGTTGAGCTATGAACAGTGAGACTGTAGGTTCAAAAAGGCCAGCCTCTTTTCGGGGGACAGATGGAGCATTCTACTTTTGTAAACATTTAACCTTAGAAATACACAAGGACAGTCCTCCCTGTAAGATGGACTCTGGCTTGATGGTAGTGAGTTGTGTTTCCCCCCCCCCCCCCCCCCGAGTTTAAGATTTGGGTATTGGACATTTTTATTAGGATGCCTCTCAGAGAACACCTGGTGAACAAGTCTAAGTGGATCCTCGGTCATGATCTGTTGTCCTACATTGGATCATGTGTCATCTCAGCTTCTTTTACAGTGAGTCATCTTTGGCCATCTCTCTCTACACTCAGTCTATCGCTTTCTCCATTTCATATTTATTACTCTCTATGGAATTTTTGTAACTTGCTACATTGCTCAAAAGCAGACAGATTGTATGTGGATTTTGCTAAAAAGAGCCAGAGAGCTTTCTCTTATTTATCTGTTAGTGATCAAAAACTAGGTCCTGCTATCTCGTTATTCAACAAAGACATCTTGAGACTGGCCTAGGACATCACAAACTTTATCCTTTCATTTGTTTACTTACTCATGGTCAATAGGTATTTCCTGTGATAATACTGAAACCTGAATTAATGTAAAATATCCATATGTGACTCCCCAAACTGTAAACTCCAAAACCAAAAGTATATATTCTGTATGGATTTTATTTCAAACACAGCACCACAATGACAGTCTGTTTTGTATGTACTGGTGTGGTTTTCTCACTGGATACTTTAAAAATAAAACCTTCTTGGGGCTGAGCCCCGGTGGCATAATGGTTGAGTGCGGGACTGCATCCCACAGGCTTGGTAGTTCAAATCCAGCAGCAGCTCTCCAGGAGCAAGGCTGGGTAGTTCCCACAGCCACCAGAGGGCAGTGATGCGCGCCCCCCCCCCAAATAAATAAAACCTTCTCTTTCTTCCTCTGACTTGGGGTGGGTAAATTGGTTGTAACAATTCAGGGTAAAGTACCTACATTTCAGGTGATAGCTTGCCATTTTTATTGGAATTTAATCTCTTTTAAAAATTAATAGTTTTATTGGTATATAATTCACATTGATCTCCTTTCATGTTTAATTTATTTAAAATTTTAATTTTATGTAATTGCGTCTTCTGCATAGATGAGATAATCCCTACCTTTTAGTTTTATTTGAAATAAAGTAAAATCTTTCATTTCTTTTTAGAGGAAAATTAAAAATATGTATATATTTAAAGGAGCATACATTGATTTAATGGTAAATAGCTAGATTTTACTTATCTTTCTACTTTTTCAGAAAGATGTAAGTAAAGTCAAAAGGCACACTTATTTTATGAAATTATTAAATCCAGGACCAGTTAGATATGATCTATTAGTAACACACTGGTTTACCATGAGTTGGCGTAAGCTCAAGAAGGCAGAACTCCATGGCAGCTAGCTTGGCTTTATTGAGATGTCGCCTGGAGAGACCAAGCTCTCAAATGAAGGCTCCATTAAGTCACTAGCAGAGTTTTTTAAGGCAGGTTCAGATAAGAAAGATTTTCGGAGTCTGATCTTTTCTTGTTCAAGTCGATTTGCTCTTATATATCCCAAGCAACTTCTGTATCTTGCCACTCCCATTTTTACTCAGTCTTGCTTCGGTTGCTTGTGATCGATACTACAAATTCATCTTCCACTTGAGAACTCTTTTTTCCTCTATAGGGAGGTCTGGTGGTGCAATGGTTAGGCATTGGGCCAAGCTCTCCATGGTTGCCAGTTCACAACCACTAGCAGATCCATGGGAAAACAAGGGACTTTGTACTCCTGTAAGTAATTACATTCTCGGAACCCCAGAGGGGTCACTATGAGCTAACTCTGACTCGATGGCAGTGAGTGAGATATTCTATGTGTCCACTAACTTTGCAATGAATTGCAGCATTTGAGTTGCCTTGATGTCTTTGTAAATTCTCTTTAATGCATACTTACCCTTCATTGCTTATTTTGAATGGGGAAAATTCTCTTTATTAGTTATAAGGCAGATGAAAGTGTATTTTTGTTTACTGTTATGTATACAGAGGTGCTGCATTCACAATGCATTCTCCTCCCCATAATGGGCCCTGGTAGCATAGTGGGTTGCTTGCTTAACTGTGAACCATAGATTGTCAGTTCAAACCTATCCCCTGCTTCTGAGAGAACGTCGAGACTATCTGCACCCATCTCAGAAAGTCTGAAGGTCACTAAGTGTGATAATTGATTCAATAGCAGTGGGTGTTTTGTTTTTTTCTCTCTCTGGAGATATCCAAGATGTATATTTAGGATCGCCTTTTGTGCCTTAGTGTCAGGGTAAGTGGGAAGAATAACCACCAAAGGAAAGGTTGAGCAGGCTGGAGGGATCAGTAGTTGGGGCAGAGTCAGTTATTACTTTTGCTTTTGTCTCCATATTTCTAGTAACATCAGTACCTGGTATTCCTGCTTTAGAATCTTAGAAGGTGCAAATCAAATAGCATTATCTATGTAAAGATATACACACACACACACATATCACTGCTCTCAGGTGGTGGGAATAGGAGGCCCAGCCTTTGCTTCGTGGAGCTGGAATCGACCCTCCATCCCAGTGGGCTGCAGTCCCGCGCACAACCACTACGCCACCGGGGCTCAGCCCCAATACAGGATATTTTTAATATCAAATTTGTGAACTTGCCTTATTTCTAAGGTGACTTTCCTCAAGGTGGTTTTTAGGGATATGGGGTAGAGAGTAATTTTATTTATTTTTCTAAATTATTTCATATATTTGGTGGAATGAGGCTTGGCTTTCTAATTGTATAGCAATTTCCCTTAAGCAAATGTCACCAGGGAAAAGAGACACTCCTGAGTCTTCTTTAAGTGTGAAATGAGGAAAAGATCAATACTTCGGTTTTCTGTAATCATTCTCTATTACATAAAATGCCATTTTTCTATAATAGCCTACATCTTCATGCTACCCTCAGGACTTCTGAAGCAGAGGAAGAAGTTTATCTCCCTGACAGCTCGAAGATTTGAATTAATATTCTTTAAGACTCTATAGTTTTACAAAATAATAGTTCAGCTCAAATTAAAATGGAAATTGCAGTAATATGTTTTTTCCTCTGAGAAGAGGTCCTTTGTCTGATCTGTCACTGTTTCATCATTTATTCTTCTGTTATTAGGATGAGCATTCAATCATATTTCTATCTTTTAGGGTTAATTATAAGCTTAAAGATTTGTTTTTAACTTTCTCTTCATGCCATGGGTATGTGTTAGAATATATCATTCAAATTCTAACAAAGCAAGATTTTGAATCCACATCTATCTTTTCTTTCTTCCCTTTTGGAAAGCAAGTTAAAATGAGTGCGTATTTTTTAATTATAAAGAAATGATACATTTAGATTTCTTTAAAATTGTGTCTTCTTTGTGGGAGGAAGTTGATATGCTTTTTCTGGAGTGGAAAATTGTTATTAGTTACAATTCAGTAAGATCCTACTTAATCTTGTGACTCTGTGTTCAACTGAGTAAATCTTTGCCTAGTCTTCTGACATTTTCTGGGTGATTGACTTATTTGAGTCTATTTGGATCCGTCTCCCAATCTAGAGAGCTCCTCTTTCAGAACTACAGCTTACAATACTTTACTGTAACTCATTGGTTAGTTTTCAGGAGTATATTTCTAGGTTGCGATTGTATCTCATTTTAATTTGGGAGCTTTGGTGAAACCTGACCCTCTCGGTTGATCCTGGTGATATTTCAAATACTCGTGGCACGTTTCCAGAGTCACGGCAATTTATAAGCCACCACATGAAGACAGACTTGCAGATACAGAGTTGTCACCCGGTGCCACTGTGTGGATTTGGATTCATAGCAACCCTGCGTGCAACAAAAGAAAACACTGCCTGGTCCCTGCCACACCTACTCTTACTCTATTTCAGCCCATTGTTGCAACCCAGGGGTCAAGCCTCTTGTGGAAGGTCTTCTTGTTTGTTGGGTTGTGATGGCTTTGTACCTACTGAGCCTGATTTCCTCTTCCAAGAAAGGAACCCTGGGAGTGTGGTGGTCTGGCAGTGGGCTGTGCCTCCTGGATGGCGACTGGAAACCACCAGCACCTCTGATAAGGACGGGGCTTTCCACGCTAGGAAACAGTCTCCGAAACCCACAGGGGGTCACCATGAGTCGGCATGGATTCGAGGGCAGTGTGTTGGGTTTGGGTTGGGGTTCCTCCTGATGGAGCCCGGGGAAGCATAGAGAGGCACGAGTCGGGCTGCTAATAGAAAGAGAGGTCTGCAGTGAAAACCCCACCAGGTGCTCCATGGGAGAAAGATGCTCCCATTCAAAGGCACCCAAAGGGCAGTTCTATTCTGTACTAGAGGGTCTCCGTGACCCTCTAGAATTTACTTGATCCAAGTGAGTTGGATTTTTTTGAGTCCCTTGCGATAGCAATCTTTTCTCCATTTATCTTCATGCTGTTTATTTCCTTGTGAGGATTTTGGTTTTGCCTGCATCAAAGGCTCCGGTCTTTAATCTTCATCAGTAATTGCTTCAAGTTCTCTTCACCTTCAGCAAGCATGGATGTGTCTCCTGCCTCTTGCAGGCTGTTAAAAGCCTTCTTTAATCCTGATAATATGTTCTCTTTAAGATACTTCAGCTTCCTCGATTATACCCTTAGCATACAGCTTGAGTAAGTATAGTGAAAGGATACCCTGATGTACACCACTCCTGATTTTAAATAAGTCAATATTCCCTTGTTTTATTTGAATGACTGCAACTTGGATGTTGTACAAGTTCTGTGTGTGTAAAATTAGGTGTTTTCTGGAATTCTCATTCTTCACAATGTTATCTACAGAGTCTATGATCCTCACCGTTTCAATAGAGATACCACCAAGAGAGATCTCCACATACTGTGGGTTCTCTCCACAATCAATGGAAATGACCTAGCTCAAACCTAACACTTGCACTAGATATACATTATGCTGCATACGATGGGAATGTCTATTTATATGAATTTGAATTATTTAATTGTGGCTATTCTCGGCCATCTCTGAAGCATGTTTGTGGTACCAGTTCCTTTTAACAGAGAGGCTATACTTGCCTGAGAAAATCAATGATACATCAACATTTTACTTCAGTGTCCTTGACATTCTTCCCCAAACACACAAAATATTCCTCTTGTGGTTGTTAGAGTACACCAATTAACACCCATGACTCCACAAAATTGTATCTGAATCATGATGCATTTCTAGTTAATGCTTCATTTTTTTTCATTAGTACATGGATATGGTCTTTTAAATCTGCAAGACAGAGCTTTAAATTATAAGATATACATAATATATATTCTCTAGGGAAAAAACAGGACACTGATGATTATAAATACATAAAAGGATAGGTTAATATAGAAAGAAGAAGTATAATGACTAGTCACTCCACACCACTGTACACAGGGCTCAGTTCAACTCACTTTCATGCAACAGTTAATATACTGAAGTCTCTTCAACTCACTCTGAATGCCAGTCCAAGGTCAAGGAAGCAGACAATGCATTCTGCCCTCAGGGAAGGCAGGTAGTTGTCCTGTAGGCAGCAGACAGCAGGATGGGGAAGCAGTAATGTTGGAGCTTATTGAAGAAGTCCCCGAAGGGGTCTCAAGCTCTAGCAATGTACACATGGTGACGTAATCCATCAGCAGTATGACGAAGCAGGTCTTGAAGGAGCCTCAAGCTCTGGTGATGCACAACAAGGCACACAACCCACAGGTTGGTTTGACTCAGAGGTAGTGCAGCACACTGTTGAGGCAAAGGACTAGCTCAAGCAGCAGCACATTAGGGAGAAAAAGGAACAAGAGGCTGACCTTGGAAAACATTTATCCTGGTTTCTCTCCAATCAAGCTTCAACCTGATTAAACTCTGCTTACATGTACCCCTGGAAGCCTACTTGGCACATTAAACCTAAATACTATCATACACACACACACACACACACACACACACACACACACGATAGGTTTATATAGCAAGTTGGGTTAGAGCTTTAAGCTTTAAGGAAGTTTCTGTAGATTTAATTGATCCTAGAAATAATATTTAAAAATTAGAGGCACGAATTCCACATGGGACCCATAGCACCTTTTCTTTCTTTCTTTTTTTTTTTTTTAAATCATTTCACTGGGGCCTTGTACAACTCATCACAATCCGTACATTCATCCATTGTGTCAAGCACATTTGTACATTTGTTGCCATCATTATTCTCAAAAGATGTGCTTTCTACTTGAGCCCTTGTTATCAGTTCCTCATTTTCCCATCTCCCCACCCCTCCCCAATGAAGCCTTCATAATTGATAAATTATTATTTTGTCATATCTGGCACTGTCCAATGTCTCCCTTCACCCACTTTTCTGTTGTTCTCCACCCAGGGAGGAGGTAATATGCAGATCCTTGTAATCAGTTCCTCCTTTCTCCCCCACCTTTCCTCCATTCTCCTGATATCGTCACTCTCATCACTGAACCTGAAGAGATCATCTATCCTGGAATCCCTGTGTTTCCAGTTCCTGTCTCTACCCAGTGTACATCCTCTGGTATTGCCAGATTTATAAGGTAGAATTGGGGTCATGGTAGTGGGGAGTAGGGGAGGAAGCTTTAAAATCTAAAAACAAGTTGTATGCTTCATCGGTGCTACACTGCACCCTGACTGGCTCTTCTCCTCCCTGAGACCCTTCTGTAAGGGGTTGTCCAATCGCCTACAGATGGGCTTTGGGTACCTAATCTGCACTCCCTCTCATTCATAATGCTATGATTTTTTTTGTTCTTTGATGCCTGATCCCTGATCCCTTTGACACCCAGTGATTACACAAACTGGTAGTACATTTTATTTCTAATGAAAAATAATGATTCCTGGTTATCATCACCTACACTATTGAATAATGCAAGCATAACTCAGTATTAAAAATGATTAATATTTAATGATGTAGGCTCTATTCAAAATTGCTATGATGAGTATTTTACCACAAGAGAACCAATTGCAAAATGAAAATAAAGAAGAGAGTGCTATCTTTGAAAGTCATGCAGAATTTGCAACTTTCTGTCCCTAACGAAACACATTTTAAAATTTTTATAGCTTTATGTTTGACATATTTTCTTATTAGCCGAATCACTTTTTAACATCTTCACTTCACCCAAGAAAGAACTTTGTGACTGTGAATATTCCCAGGACAGCCATATACCTTAATTATATCTTTCCAGAAAACTAGAGTATTTCTGAAAGTTCATTTAAAAAAATTCTATGATATTTTAATTCAAATTTTCCACATCTTTTTTGGATTGCCCCTGTACTGTGCAATGTCTGACTTTTAGTGGTGCTCAATAAATAATTACTGACTTTAAGAGAATGTCCTTTACTGTTTCCTTACTTATATTTTTGTCACAGTTTGAACTTGCTTGTATAAATATCTTTGTCTGATGATGTGGAGCAAATGGAGTTATAGCTGGCATGTCCAATCTATTATGGATAAGGGCCACTTTGTGTGTGTGTGTGTGTGTGTGTGTGTGTGTCTATGTATGAGCTGTGGCTTCTGTCGTTGTTGAAAACCTCCAAACTTGCAGGAATATCTATTCTCATACATTTCTCCCCATCTACTTCTCAACTATTCTATTTTTATGCTCTACTGCTACCAAACTCTCATTATGTTCTAAACTTAATCTATTTGAACTCCTTCAAATCTGTTCTGTTTGTGATTGATTTCAGTTAATGCCATCATATTTATCCAATGTACTTCTTCTAGTATCCTGGCACTCTCATTGACGTATCTCTGTCTTGCATCTACTGGGCATAATGTCAGATCCACTGCCTGGTCCTGCCAGTTCTCACTTCTCCACATGACTCACATCCATTGTGGCCTTCCCCCTGCCATGTGCTTCATTCTGTCTTTGATGCTTCCTCTTCTTTCTGCTGCTCATTCCTCTTTTAGAATCAAGATTAAGCATAAAGCAAATTTCTGTTTATGTCACCTAGTAATTCACCCTATGGCCTAAAGTTTCCAACTGCTGAAGACAAAATATTATCTTTCTTACTAGTTGTTTCCAGGCAACATTTTCCTACAAAATGTGGTGCAAAACATATCTACAATTCTAAATTTTGCGGAAGTCACATAAAGAAGTGAAGCATAACAGTATATCTCATTTAGCAGAATATACTACCATATTATTATTTTACAATGTTTAAATATGAATAAATACAAATATACACTATATCCTTTCCTTATAAAATTTTTTATATGCAGTATGGTCACATTCCAAGTCCTCAATGGCCACTTGTGGCTAATGGCTACCAAGTTAGAGTAGCTCTAGAGCATCTATTCCTCATGCTTCTGTATACAATCCATGTCCCAACCAAAGTGAAGTCTATCGTCCAATTCGTAAATCGAATATATTATTGTGCTCCTATGTTTATTCACTGATTTTGTCCAGTGGAATAATAATCTACCTTCCCACTTCTAAATCCTGCTAATGCATTAAGGCTTTCTTCAAATGTCAAATCAATCATGAAAGTTCTCTTCCATCAGAAGAAATAACCATTTCCCTTTTCTGAATGTTCAGTCTTTTAAAAATTGTATTTAGAATGCTTAATTTCTTTACACATACATCATATATCTGTTTTACTAAGTCATATGGTTCTTGAAAGCAAGGACTATGTTTTCTTTCCTGTGTCATATCCAACACTTAGCTTGCTCCTTGTTCATGAAAATATTACTGGACGCTTACTAAATTATAAGTTAAACTTTATCTGAAAGCATTTGTTTCGGCTGTGCTAAGAAATGATTGGAAATAGTCCAAAAAGGGAAAATGTAATTGTACATAAATATAGTTATGTGACATTTAATAAGATGCTTTTAAGTTAGCAGAATTATAGCTTCAACCCTAATAGCATAATATTTTGGGGTGGGCATCAGTGCCCTCTGGTGGGAGTAGGAGACCCAGCCTTGCTCCTGGAGAGCTGCTGCTGGATTTGAACTGCCAATCCAGTGGGCTGTAGACCTGCGTACAACCACTACGCCACCGGGGCTCAGCCCACTAACAGTATAATCATATGGTTTGTAGATATTCTATAATGACAGATCTTCGTGTTCTAAGTGGCAGCAAAGCACTTTCAGGGTCACCTCACAATCACTATGATGAGGTAGTCTTCAAGTAGCGATGCTGTGCAGATGGCTCCTGTCTTTCCAAGTTATCAGTAAAATGATTTTTTTGGAAGAGAGAGAATCAGAAGGAGTCTCAGACTCCCCAGCACCTTGACTGCTGTTGTCAGGTCACACTGGACGGGTTCTGACTCCCAGCAACCTTATGTACAACAAGCTGAAAACTGCCCATTTTTTCACCATCCTTCTCATTTGTCCTACGCCTGAACCCATCGCTGCAGCCCACTATTGCATCACAGAACTGTGCTTTTGTCTGTGCTGTGCATTTGTTATTCCAGAATGATGGAGCCAGATCATTGACTGTGCTGTAAGAGCCTTGGTATTTGTGAGGCTTAGGTATAATTCTTTGATATGTAGCTTCAATTTGCCTTGGATGGATATTAGTATTATTAAATACTCTTCTAATAACAAGTCTCCCCATTTGTCTTTCAGCTTGTCATACTAAGGTGGCTTGCATACAGCTGTGATGGTGGAAGCTATGTGGCTGGCTCTTCAAATTCCAGCAAGTCCACCTGTAGTGAAGAGATTTCAGTGGCGTTTCCAGACTGTGGTAGTTACATAATTCTGTGTCACTGTGACGTGTTGGGGTCATTCTCGCCTGTCAGTTAGTTCACAGCCTCATGGTGCCTCCTTGTAGGCATAGCCTCCTCATTCGGAGGGTTCTAGGAACATCCCCTCTTTCTCTATCTGCTTCACCTTCTCACTGCTGAGTCATTTTGAGAACTGCCATAGACACCATTGGATCCACACAACTTCATGTCCATAAGCCTGAGATCTCCCTGCATTCTGCAACATTGTTTGTGACTGTGTGCGTCTGAAGGGGCATTTATGAACCAGTATGGGACTTATGGACTAGTATTGAACTCATGGACTTGATCTGGACTGGTTGGGATGTTTGTTTGATGCATAATGGCCTCTTGATTTAAAGCTGTCTTTGACACATATGTGAGCATCACTGGATTTGTTTCTTTAGTCCACCTGTCCTAACACACAAAGAAGAAATGGGCAAGAAGATTTGTCTGTTGATTTCTGGGGGGAAATCAAAATAAATAAACAGATAAACAAAACCACAAAAGCAAACCTTACTGCCATGCAGGCAATTCCCGGTGTATAGCATCCCAATAGGACAGTATAGAATTGCCTCAGTGGGATTTTGAAGTTGTGAATCTTTACAACTTAACTTTTCGAGAGGAGAGGCTGGTGTCTTTGAATGTCCAAACTCCTGAGAAAGTTGTCATTGACAAACTTTAGACGCATCAATGGAACGTTATTTTATATAGTGGCAGAAAATGAGCCACCCTGGTTGGGAGATAGTCAAAATGTGACTGGGGGGGATCCTGCCTCTCCAGATTGCTTCCTGAACCAAAAGCTGCCTCTTTAAGTTAGAGTCCATCTTAATATCATAGATGGAACAAAGAAATCAGGATTTTCATGTGCTGAGGGGCATGGCTTGAAATGAGGAGAAAAAGTTGCAAAAATTCATTGAATACTAGAACATGGCATGTGTGAAGTAAGAATCTAGCATAATTGTAATGAAGCTTATTCAGATTGATATCCTATGCATTAGTGAGGGATAATAGACAGGTATTGGTCATTTTGAATTTGACAATCATATAGTCATTTATTCCAGGAATGACAAATCTAAGTGAAGTGGCCTGAAAAAGAACATTTCATGATCTAGCTTTTGAAGTTCAAGACTATCTGATACAATGTAATTTACATGCCTAAAAGGAAGACCAGTATTTATAACTGTTACTCAAATTTATGCACAAACCACTAAAATCTAAAAGGTAATTTTTTCAAACATACCAGGCACTCCAGGAAAGAAAGAGGACGTTTTTCGCTCCCATACGGATTTGCAGTCTTAGCAATCCACATAAGCAATTCTACTCTATCCTGTAAGGCCACCGTTGCATTTCATACATTGCTCTAATTTTCTTGCAATGGACACACATAACTCACAGGTCATGGTCACAGTGATGGGGCTTATTAAGGAAGCTAACAAGTTACAATACAGGTAGAAAGACACAGGATAGAGTTCTTCAGTGAGGACTTATTACAAAGTTCTTTTAGGGCTGTTAATGAATTCATAAAGGGGATGGCACTCTGTTGTGGGCCTCAACCCGAAGGCTCTCAAACCCAGCTTCCTGGGTGCACAGTGTGCTCAGTTCACTGAATTAAGTGCCCGAGAAACCCCATTCCACAAATCAACTTCCTTCCCCACTGCATTCAGCTTGACTTGTTCTGTGGGCCTGGGAAGTCCACTACTCTATCTCAAGCTTTGGCTCATTCTGCTGCTATCATTCCTTTGTTTCTCCTCAGATGTCAAACTGTCTTCTCAATCAAGGCGGGACACTGCCTAGAGATCGTGGGGTGCAGAGGTAGTCTTGTACTCCTTGCTCTTATACTCCTGGTAGTAAAGTTCTCCTATGCTGTTTCTGGAAGGATTATTTTTCTGTGCAGCAGGATGAAAGTTAACAAGTCCAGTTAACAAGCACTTACAACTGAATCCCATCAGTATCCCATCTCCTCTTGTCCAGAACCGTCTGGAGAATGTGGGAGTTTCAGAATGTAAGACCATCATCTTAGAGCAACATTAGATATTTAGCTTTTCTGCAGTCATATGAATCAGAGTTGAATAAATGGCAATGCATTGGAGCTGAATGACAAAATCTTCTTTCACGTCTTACAACGAATCACTTCTAAGCTGGGGACTGGACTTCTGAATATCTCTTAAATCTGCATTACTTTGTCCTTGTAACTTCTGGTTTAATTGAGAGCTCATTGACTTTCTTGTGTTTTTAATAGTATCCAAATTGATGCCCTCTTTTCTGTCTTGCCCACTATTAATTACTTTAGATCTAGTTTTGACATTTTTTCCCCTCTAAAGCTTCAAATGTTAAACATTTTAGGCTTTGTGGCCATGAAGTGTTTCCTGTCTTGAGTCAGCTCTGTTGTCATTAAAAGCAGCTAGAGACATCCATAAGTCAATATTCATGGCTATGCTCCAATAGTACTTTATTTAAAAAACATGCAGTTAGTTATATTTGATATGAGTTTGAAATAAATTTGAAATGCAATGATAATACCTGTTGGGTGAGAAATAGTGCAACTATTGCTGCATTTCAACATTTTTCATATAAAACCCTTTCCATTTCTGCAAATTTCTATTAGTATCAAACAAGTCATATGTTGCCAGATGTTTTCCTGTGGTGTTTTTGCAAATGAAGTGGAAGAAATTATTAGCAACCATCTGAAACAGATCTGGCTGGGTGAATTTATGCTGCCACTTATCAGAATCTGCATCTGAATTTAAGAAGAAGTTCGTTTGCTTCACATAGGGCATAAAAAGAATTCTAAGTGCTAGTTTTAACATGTACCTTAACATATCTTGTTTCCTTAGTTAGCAATATTTAAAGTATATTATAAATTTCTTGCTCTTAGGACACCCAGAACAGCTTTATAGATTCTTAAACATACAACTCCTACTCCATTTACTTAAACTAGAACGTCTGAGAACTGCCAGAGGAAATTTCTTTGAGCAGTTAAATATTTACTGCTATTGTGGTTTCCCTTTGGTAGGGCATGTTTCATATCACAAAAATCATTTCTGCTTTTTGTGCTGTTAGTTCTATGTCTCTTTGGCTATGTTACTTTAATCTACTTTTCTGAAGGTATGTCTGTTTCACTCAGATCAAGGAGAAAATACTCACCTGTTGAAAACGTGTGCCCATTCCTGATGCATAAGACATAAGAATAGTGTTATCTCTATTTGGACAACATACTTATCTTGAGCAGATTTGAGTATGGGATTTTGTCATGAGTATCATATACATTAAGAAAGACCATAGGTGGGGCTGAGCCCGGGTGGCGTGGTGGTTGTGCGCAGGACTGCGGCCTACTGGGATGGAGGTTCAATTCCAGCTTCACAGGGGCAAAGGCTGGGCCTCCTTCTCCTACCACCAGGGCAGTGATGTCCTGAAAAAAAAAAAAGAAAGACCATAGGTGGGAGCAATGTATTGTAGGAGATGACGTTAGTACCCGTACACCTCTCACACTTAACGTGCCCAGAGTAGGTTAAATTCCAATTGATTCCTCCTGGCTACCTGAGCTCATCTCGTCCAAGTTCAGTACAGGCAAAAATGTAGGGCCTTACTGCTTTTGCAAGCAACCCCCAATACATGGTGATTGGAGTTGATATAACCATACCCCAACTCTTGCTGTAGACTAACACTGGTGTTTGTTTTTCCTGGAGTCCCAGAGTTCCAACAGCAGGATTAAGTTTCAGTTGCCCCAGGTATCATTTATCAATAGCTCATTTTTCAATGCCTTTCTCCTTTCCTTTGTCTCCCCCCACCAATGGATCCTTAGATCTGCTTGTACAGTGAAAGTCATGCACCTGTCTCCATAGGGCTTTGGGAGGTACCCAACAGGGACAGTGCTTTTGACGGATGGAGACCCTCAATTACCCAAGTCTGTTTTGGATCATGAAAACTTAAGCTTGACACGATTTCGGCGAGATTTTATGGTCAGGGACTTTATAGCATTTTGTTTGACATTTTCTTTTTGTAAACTTCTTTCAATTAAAAAAGGGATTATTTCAGCTGACCGTGGATTTTGAGGACATTAGTTTGTATTGCTTTTGACGACAGTAGTTTTTTCCTTCCTCCTCCCCCTTCCTTTTCTTCTTCCCTCACCTTTTCCTCCTCCTGTAACCTGCATTTACTTCTTTTGTCAGAATAGCTTTCTACCAATTTCCCTAAAAATATTCTCAGTAGACTGAATGAAGAAAATGAGGCCTTGATGAGAAGAGAACAAAAGGCAAAGAGTGAAATATTTATTTTAAATACTTCCTTCTAAATTATAAAACCCCATGCACCAATGCGGCCAGTTGATGTAGGCTGGTTTAGCCTTGGGCTGCGATCTTCAAGGCCAGGGGTTTGTAGCTACCCGCTGCTCCGCAAGAGTGAGATGGGTAAGAATTAAGAGTCTTGAGAACTCACACGGGCAGTTCAACC
Source organism: Nesogale talazaci (assembly GCA_004026705.1). Classification (NCBI taxonomy): domain Eukaryota; kingdom Metazoa; phylum Chordata; class Mammalia; order Afrosoricida; family Tenrecidae; genus Nesogale; species Nesogale talazaci. Next base: position 350 of record PVJH01020706.1, on the reverse strand, counting down.
TGATAGGATTGCTCAGAATCAGCATCGGCTCCATGTCAGTAGAGCTTTGACTAATGTTCTCATGGGTGATTATTGGATATTCGGAAACAAAAATTAACAGCCATCGAGTAGCACATTATGACTCAAAGTGACCAGGTCCTATAGAGCAGACCTTTCCCATATGGCTTTCAGAGCTATAAATATATATACTATGGGCTGAAAGTCTTTATGGAGGGCTGAGCCCCAGTGGCGTAGTGGTTGAGTGCAGCACTGTGGCCCACTGGCTTGGTGGTTCAAATTTGGCAGCAGCTCTCCAGGAGCATGGCTGGGCCTCCCACTCCCCAGACGGTAGTGATGCTGCCCCCCAAGCC
>PVJH01020705.1:0-40200 GCA_004026705.1 Nesogale talazaci | reverse complement strand
TGTGTACCACAGGTTCTTAATATAATCCAGTCTCTCTGAAGATTTACTCAGATGAAGAAAGCAAAAAGTCATTAAAAAGACAGAAAAGAAATACAAGATTAAGGTGCATGTCAGAAGAGGCTCTGAAGTTTGCTCTGAACTGTATAGGAGCTAAAGCAAATGGTAGAATGGGTGAAGTCAAGGAGCTGAATAGAAAATGTCAAAGGGCAGCTTGAGAAGCCAAAGTCAAATAGAACACAGTGTGCACAGATGTAGCATTAGAAAACCAAAAGGAAAGAACACACGCTCAGCATTATCAGAAGTTGAAAGAATTCAAGGAAAAATTCAAATCTCTAATTGCAATGTTAAAAGATTTCATAGGCAAAACATTGGATGATGCAGGAAACATCAAGAGAAGAGGGAAAGAATTCACAGAGTCACTGTACCAGAAAGAACTAGTCAACATTCCACTATTTCAGGAGGTAATGTGTGAGTAAGAATGAATGGTGTTGAAGGAAGACGTTCAAACTGCACTGAATGCATTAGCCAAAAACAAAACTTCAGGAAGTGATGAAATACCCACTGAAATGCTTCAGAAAGCTGAGGAAGCACTGGAAACACTTACTCTTCTATGCCAGGAAATCTGGAAGACGGCCACCTGGCCAACTGACTGGCAGAAATTCATATGTGTGCCCATTCCAAGAAAGGTGACCAAACCGAATGCTCAAACAAAATAATGAATTCAGTGATATCACACACAGGTCAAATTTTGCTTAAGATCATCGTACAATGGTTGCAGTGGTACATTGAAAGGGAACTGCCAGAAGTTCTGGCCAGATTCAGAAGAGGACACAGAATTGGGAATGTCATTGCTGAAGTCAGCTGGATCTTGGCTTGAAGCAGAGAGTATGGCGAAAGGTATTTACTTGTGTCTCATTGACTAAGTAAAGGCATTCCATTCTGTAGACCGTGATAAACGGTGGATAACCTTGAGAAGAATAGGAATTCCAGAACACTTCATTGTGCTCATTCCAAACTTGGACGTGGATCAAGAGGCAGCTGTGTGGATCAAACAAAGCAATACTGCACAGTTTAAAATTGGGAAAAGTGTGTGGCAAGGCTGTATTCTCTCACCATGAATTTTAGTGCTATCCAATTTCCTATTTCTTAAAGTTTTAACCTGAGCCCAAGAAGAAGTTTGGAGAGAGAGCGTCTCGGTGACACAAGCAGGTAGGATAATTCCATTTCAGGCCAGGTCTTAGTTCCAGCCACTCCACACACCTCCTTCCCTTTCTCCTTACCATGTCACCGCACCTCCCCACTACCTGGCTGGGAAAGCTGAAGCGAAGCCAGCTACTGCCTCAGCTTTTTAGAAACCTTCAAATGTAGACACGGCCGTGGCTCATATATGTGGCTATTCATCAGCTCCTTCTGAAAAGCCTCTTCTGTCTGATTCCTTTGTGATCCCGAGTGAATGTTTCACTTGTTAACTATTCAATCAAATATTTCTTGTTAAAAACCTAAGCGATAAGATATACAAATGGTTCAATATTGCTTATCTTTACTCCGTTCTTAAGGTTCTGGATATGCTGGGAGGTAAATTCATAGAACAGCTAAATCGAATAAAATAGCAACCTTTCAAAGGGTTGGCTTAGTCATTGGGAGCTCTTGGAAAAGTTCCCTGTGAAACATGCTGGAAATATGGGAATCATGACTGTTATCCTCTGAAGCCAGCAGTTTTTGCACGGACATAAGGCCCCTCTCTCCCTCAATCCCTGTGTCAATCATCCCCATTCCCACTTGTCTCCATTGATGTTAACTTGACAAAGTGAGCACCCCTCCTTCACAAATTCTTAACTCCCCACATCGCCAGTACCTCCTAGTCAAGGATTTGTACATTCAATAAAAATTGTTTCAAGATTCCCCACATATCACAGTGTTAGACACTGAGCTATTACAATGAGACATGGAAGTTTAGGGTTGTCTCTATTTAGTAAAAATTTACCCAAGGTTTCCAAGGTAAAATTTATAGATTTATCTAAAATGTCAGAAGAGAATTATAAAGAAAGATCTTCTGAAACAGCAAGCAAACCATGACTTTTTCGGACAAAAACAGGAGGTCACATGGAATAGCTGATATAATTTCTGAGTCTTAGAGTCACTGGGAGCAGAACGCTAGGGGTGAAATATAAGCACAAATTTTATAAAAATATTATTATCTTAAATTTTTGAGTGTACACATATACACAAATTGCTCAGGGAATCGTTCCAAATAATAGTTACAACAAATACAGAAAGCAATGTAACTAGCCATTAGATTTTTCATTACACTATAAATGAATTATAAAATATAAGCATCGTAAATAACCTTATTCCCATAGCAGCATTATGATACATAATAAATCTTGGCCACTTGACATGCCACACAGGCACACTTTCAGAGAAATCCAATCAGTGATTGAGTCTCACATCATTTTGTATGTGGAACAGCAATAGCAGAGTAGGTGCACCCGGGCTTGTGCACCAAAATAGAAAAAACTCTTGCTTTCCTGAAACTCAATTGGGAGGCCATGTGTCCACATGGACACCTTGGGAAAAGATCGATCACAAAAGCAGAACTTAAACCCACTTCAGGCAATCTACCTCACCAGCTCTGATTGCCGGAGCAGGCATGTTCGTTATGAGAGAAAAATTCCTTCTCGGTTTGCTAAGATTGGGTCTGGAACCTCAAGAGATTTCAAGTTCAATCTGAAGGAATATGACTTGGGGTATATTTCATGACTGACATAGAGACACTACTATTCAGGGAATAGGTGCAGAATTCCAGCTGAAAATAAAGTGGCCCAATGAGGATTTGCACATTTTTAGAGATGGTTGTGGCAGATGGAGTAGTTAAGTAAGGCCATTGGTATCTGGGCAGGGTCATGATGCCACGACTCAGTGTCAGGGCAAACAAAAACGGGGTGTGCCCATCCAACTTCCTCTCTGTAGTTCAATGAGAAAACAAAGTGGCAACTGAACAGAAATCCTGGGGCTGGGAGAGGGCATGAAAAGAGCTGACAGGTCATTCTGCAGAAAGAAAGATCAGGTGGCCAGCAAGCACCATAAGACACTTCTTGGGAAAACTGACACCATAAAGAAGATAATAAATGAACATGTAAAGCTAAAAGGCGTGCACAGAAAGGCAAAGATGCTGGTGGTAAGGAGACCAAGAAGCTAATGAGGAGAAAATGGTAGTTTGGCCTCAATTTCTCAATAATCTTCTGTTTCAGTCCTTTCACACCTTTATGGTCAACTCTGATGTGCTGGTTTCAATGTTCATCAATTCCTGCCCACTGGCGGCTTCATGGTTATGTATGAGACTGCAATCGCCAGGTCGATAGTTAGAAACCACCACTCCCTCTGAGGGAGAAGGATGGGGTTTCTACTCCTGTAAAGAGTAGCTCACAGAGGCAGTTCTACCCTAACCTTGGGGTTGCTACGTGTGGACATCCACTCCATGGGAGTGAGCTGGGTGTTTGCTTTTTAGTAGCATGAGATGAACAGGATGGTCTTGAAAGAAATGTAGCCAGTGTTCCTTGTAAGCCAGGGTGGTGGAACTCTGTTTACTCTTCTTTACACACGGTATCTATTAATAATTAACACGGTATCAGTAGCGATCACTCCCTAGTGAAGGGTGTCATGCTAGTTAAAGTGGAAGAGCAGCAAAAAAACAAAAACAAAAACAAAAGACCCTTGATATGATGGCTTGACCAGTGACTGCGGCAATGGGTTCAAACGGAACAACTGTACGGATGGTGTAAGACCAGGTGATGTTTTGCTCTGTTGCTAAGTCAGAACTGACTCCAGGACTTCAAGCAACAACAGCATGGCAAGCAACAGAGGAAAGCAGGTCTGCTGCCTAGGATCAGAATCGATCCTTGAAGAAGACATGGGATGGACTATGATACAAAAATCAATTTAGAAGGCAAGGAAGATATTGCCTTTCTACAACATTGCTGAACAACCAGAGAGGTGAAGGTCTTGGGGCTCCAAGCTAACTATCATCTTTCCAGCAAAACAGGTCGCCTCCTGTTCAATCTACTTAGTCTCATTACTAATGGCTTTGATGTTCCAAATAATTAATCTTACAAATAAAAGTGATCTTGCTACTCAATGCTCCAAAGTTAGAAATCCAAGCTTTAGGAAGGCACAAACGATGGTCAGCCCGAAGCATATTGCTCTTTCTGACTTGGGAAGCGTGGAAGGTCTGGCGGGGAGAAAAGGGCAACTGTATGAATTACTGTGAAAGTGTGACTCATATAAGAGACAAGACATCTACGAGGCAATTACCAGGCTTACTATCTCTAAACTGTGATGATTTAATATAACTTTCAAAGCCTACTTAACTGTTCCAATTCTTTCTTTTGAACAAACAAAATAATAGTGCTCGTCACCATGCATTGTGTTAGGCCCTCAGGTTATATCAGCTACTCAAGCACGCAAAGACAAGGGTCTTGCAAAGTTTATATTTCTAGGCAACCTACAAAAGGGGGCCAAAAAGTTTGTGGAGAAAAAATGGAATTAAAAGATCATGGCCCAATAAAATTATCTATTAATAATTAAAAAGAAAAGATCATGGGATTTTACTCCGAAACATTTTGAAGCTCCTTTATATAGTATTTGCTTGAAAGTGGGTCAGGGTAGGGAGAGAGGAAGAAGAAGGGGGAACAAAGAAAGCAAAGTAAGGGATACAAGGAAGACGTGGCCTGGTGGTGGGGAATGCTACAATTAAGATTTGCTCAGGATCCGTCAGATCATAGATCAATCGAAATACAAAGTATTTACTTTCATCCAGAAGAGAATTCCCCTGAATTTGGATAAATGAATATGCTGCTTCAGCCACCTATATTTTTGTCACATCATTTCATTTGAAAGCCCAGATGCCCCACAGTACACTGGTCCTGCATCTGCAGTAAAACAGGCACAGGGGGCTGAGCCCCGGTGGCGTAGTGGTTGTGCGCGGAACTGCAGCCCACTGGGACGGAGGTTCAATTCCAGCAGTGGAGCTGGGCCTCCTACTCCCACCACTAGAGAGCAGTGATGCCCCCCCCCCAAAAAAAAACCCAAACAAACAAACAAAAAAAAACAGGCACAGGGTAAGACCATCCTGGAAAAGTTAAAGGACTCCTTAAAAGCCTGAGCGATTCATCCATGGCTATAAGGCAGGGTCAAAGGCTACTTCCCCAACACTTACACTGCATCGGATATTATGAGTATTCTATCAATGATACATATCACAAATACAAAGGATGTGCCTAAATTATACACTTTTTAATAAAGCATTTGAGCATCTTCAGATTTTAATATCTGAAGGATTGGGATAAGGGGTGGCATAGATCCTGAAGCCAACCCCCGAGAATACCAAGGCCACCCTCTTTTACTATTCTTTCCTGACAACCCAAGCTCAAGGCTTACACTGATGGTAAACAGAATAAAACGAAGCAAAAGGCATCTATTCTCTGGGAAACATGTGAGTCGTGCCTGTAGCACTTGGCCAGCAGGAGACATTCTTCATTAAACATTTGTACTGCCTAGGTATTCGAAAGTCAACCACAGCCCACCGGCATTGTGTTTGTTCTGATATATATCAACCCTATGGGAGAATAGAAATGCGAGGCTGGTGGGTTTCAACTGCCAACCTTGTAGTTAGTTAGCAGCGAAATGCTTATCCACAGTCCACCAGAGCTTCTTCAGGGTATAGCAATATATAATACAGAGTCTGAAGACATTTGCGGAATTAAAAACAGCAAGTTCAGGACAATGCCATATCTTGGGAGAAAAATGAAGGTAATGAAACTGGACCGCAGGTACATGAAGGCCACTAGTTGCATCTATCAAGTCTGATAACTTAGCTAGCTAGATTGTAGGTGTTTGGGTGTTCAGATCTTTTTGTTTGTCTAAAAAACTTACTGTGAAAATAATACCCAATCTTTACTGTACAAAGAAGCATGAACATATCATAAACACGAGAATCACCAAAGTATTGAAAATACATACAATAGAATCAGAGTCACACTTATTTGCAAGGAAAAATAATTAAAATTTCTCTTCATCCCCAGTTTTCTCAACTGTGATATTTTTACCAGTCCCTTTCAGAACCAATGATGTGGCCAAATCAATTATTTTTTTCACAGTGATGCCCCTCCCCCCCACCCCCGGAAAAAAGAAAAAGAAAATAAGTACGTCCCATAAATATCAGGTACATGGACAAACACGTGTATATATGTATCATGTTTGATCATGTGTACGTGAGCATTCTCTATTAACATCATGTATTCACTATCAAAGGACTGAAGTTCAAGAAGCATGTTTCTCTTTCCAAAAGCTAATACACATATCGTTATTTACTTTTGGCATATATGTAACTTTTATTAAATAGGAGTTTTATAAGTATTTCATTTTTTGACTTCTTTGGTATTGAACATAATCTTATTTCAAAGTAAATTTATTTTCATGCCAAGTAAATTAATCATCATATTTAAATTTCTTCCTTGAAACTTATCATAGGCCCACTTGTATTTTCTTATCTTGATGACCTGCCTAAGATCAAAGGAGCAAAGGTTAAAGAGCCCAGACCCCGTGAGATTTCAACCCGCTCGTCCACTTCGAAGGCAGTCAATAAACACTTAATTTGTTGCACTAGGAACTGCAGCCTGCACACCAGAAGGCATGCCCCATGCTGCGTTTTCTTAATGCAGTAGCAAGGACGCCACAGCAATGACATACACCGAGAAAATACATCAGATTTGAAAGAAAATGGGAACCAAATGGGAAATGATGGTCCTCAGTCATGTTCCTCATAGAAAATGGGCTTGGACAGATAAGGGGAAGAATGGAAAGAAACAGAGAGAAGAATGTACGTAACACATGGCGGCCTACGTATATAATCTGCAAGGGGATGCCTGTGAGTCCTGGGCTCTGTCAACACTCCTGCAATCATGAGGGTCGTTTGCATAAACCCCATGGCCACTGAGCTGACTCTGGCTCATAGAATTCAGGAAACAATTCTTGGAGTCACGAAAAAAATAAACCACAGAGACTCCTTTAGAGTTTATATGCCCCATTTTGTCATGTAGTTTAATCAAGACTGAGCTGCATGGAGAGCCACTGTTAGGTGAAAAAGGAACTCTTGTAGAATAGTGGGCTGCTAGCTGGACTGCTAATGGCAAGTTGGTTGCTCATATCCACAGCTGCCCTAAGCATGAAGGTGAGGCTGTCTCCTCCCATAAAGAGTCACCGTCTCAGAAACCCACAAGGGCGGTTCTACTCTCTCCTACAGGGCCTTCAGGAGTCAGAATCGACGGGGGGTGGGGTGGCGGGGGGCGGCAGTGAGTTTGTTTTCATTAGTCTTGGTTGGTTACAGATTTTACTCTATCAAAAAATAATAGATCTGGGGATGGGATTGATTCTACTCCTTTAAATGCCAATGATTTTGTTCCCCTAAATTTATTATCATACATATTTTATGCAAACAATGTGGAAGACCTGAAACTGAGAAGTCTGATCTAAATGATGAGACAATGCTCTCCCTGCACTTTTTTTTTTGTTTTTTTACCAAAAATAGACTATAAGACAGAAAAGGCTTTGTTCAAAAGATTGAGAAACTTTGGTTACAAGTGGAAAAGGTAGTCATGTGTAGTAACCCCCGCGAGTTCCCCCTGGACTTACAAGTCCTCATGTGGTCTGATGTCCCAAGACCCTTTGTATTACGACTGGACAGGACAGCTGGTGGCACTTTCGGTGGCTTTTCTAAGGCATGTGCCGGCCACTGATGTGGGGAAACTCTGCCTACAGAGAGTGACGCGGCTGGTTTCTAAGTCACCACCCCTGTGAAAATGAAATGACCCATTCCGCTCCTCTGAGCTCTCCAGGAGCCTGGGTTGTTTGCTATTTATAAGATTGGTAGCTGGACAAGAAGCTCTTCCGCAGAGCCAGGATTGGAAGTGGGGGTGGGGGGTGGGGCTGGATCCAAAGCAGGGGGCTTGAAACACCCAGAAGCAACTGTCTACCGCCTCTGAGATGAAGGATGGCAAAGCTCATCTCGGAGATATTTTAAGTAGCTGCAAAGCCCAAGTGGCTCCAATTTTAAGCCTGTGTTTAGGTCAGGTTTGCAGAAGTGCTACACCTCTTCACAGTGTCTGCTCCCCACTACTGATGCCAACCCGTGCTTTGTGTTTGAAATGGGCGGCCACATACGAGCAAACAAGACCACCTACAGTAGTCGGTACGTGCCACGACCAAGCCCCTTGGCACCCAGGTGCACACGCCGGCGGAGTGCTTTCAGGAACAAGAAAAAAAACCTCAAGGCACCGTGCCAGGATTATTGCCAAAATCTTGAGTAGTATCGCATAATTGATTTCACATTTTAATGTTTTACAGAGATATATAATCATGTTTTCACAGCACGTTTAAATCTGACATACAGCAAAACAAGACTCAAGAACACACATTGGTGGAAACTCCGTGAATGACCGTACACAAGCTGCTCGGTCGCTCAGAGGACGAGGGGATCTAAAACCCAGGAAATGACCGACTCAAGGGTTAGAAAACACAGTCACTCAAATGGACATGAGAGAGTTGTTTTAAATGAATATTTGTTATCAAGGAAAGCACTCAACACTAACATTTATCTTTGACTACTATTGTGTGCCCTTTTATTTAGAACATTAAAGGCTCCCTTCTCCTGAATGCTCCTAGAGTTACAGAACAAGGGGACCCTCCCTGGCTGCCTATGACAGGTCAGTGATCAAACGAAAGGAGAGTCAGCCTGTAGCCAAATCCTGTCCAGCTAAAGAATTTCTAGAAGCGAAGACCTCTCAGCTCCTGCTGCCCTCAAGGAACTCCCATCCCATCCAACGTGGGATAGGGCCCCAAACCTTTTCCATACACATTCAGTATCATTAGGGATTTGCCCACCTTCTCAACTCCCTGACTTTCCAAGAAAAAAACAAGAAAAATCATGTATGAATCCCACTTTCTGCCCAGAACAAGGTGATTTAAAACATGGGGCCCCACCTTTGTCATAAGAAGAGAAACAGACATGGAACTAAACCAAGCATTGGACAAGGGGGCTTCAGGCGTTCGGAAAATATCCCATTATCTTTTCATTCCGCTTTGCCATAAACCCTCTGAAGTTTCCTCCTCCTTGCCCTAGTGATCAAAGCCTGCTGACTTAACCAGTCTTATCTTTCATTAGCACCAGTCTTTGTCCAGGAGCTTCATTGACCAAAGCATTTACATTCAGGCGAACAAACCAGTATACATGGGGTAAAAAAACACACCACATTTTGCTGAGCAGGAGAACAAGATGCAAGCTGTACAACCCCCCCCCCCCCCCGCCCCCAGCAAGAGTCATGCCAAGTCTTCCTGGCAATGCAGAACGCACCAGCCATTTACTGTCCAGCCGTCTCCTCCCAGAAGCCCTGGGAAGCTCCAAGAGGTGCCACCTCTTGTGAAATAAAGCAAAGTAAAGCGCCATGGCTGCTGACTGCACAGGGCACATTTTCATGCCCGACCCAGCAGGGGACACTATAAGCAGCAAGGAAAAGTGCAATAAAATTAATTTTAGGCAAGGCTCACAAAGATTGTTCAAAGGCTAAACATCTCTGCCACAAATGATGTCTAGCACAGGACCAACCACAAGCAATGGCGAATTCAATAGGCATGACTTCACAGGCAATAAGATCAGAAACATTTACCCTTCCATCTCGAAAAGGTTTACCTGTCTAGGAAAAGCCGAGACAGCCTAGTAGACACTGCCCTTGTACAGGATCTGTGGTTAAACAGAAACCTTAGTCCACACGTGTTTACCAAGGGTAAACCTTAGTCCACACGAGTAAAAAATATGCACGAGAAACAAGTCTTTACAAGTTGTGATCTGCAAGAGGTACTTACGCAGCCTCCAGCCAGGATTTCTGCTGCCAGTGGGACGGAACCATCTTTGAGCATACACTTATCCCTCACAAAGTCATTCACCTTGAAGAAAAACAGTTACAGAAGCTGGTGAAAAATATACAAAGTCATTAAACACATATTAAGACACACCTGTGAATGTGTTGTCTTTCCCCCCCTGCCAGTCAGCTGGAATAATCACACAGGGCGCACATCAACAGATCTTAACATCTGAGTGTGAGATGCGCTCATAACAGCATGCTTGCCGTTCTTAAAAGGCATGAACATTTTGCCTGCATTCCTGATATTTCAGGAACACAAATGGATAGATTCCAAACCAAAAAATGAAATATGCCCTGCAGGAGCGATGGCATCAAGAACAGAGTACATATTGACAATGGACTAAAACCATGTTTAAGGGCAAAGAGTTATGTTCACAGGTTTCATTTTAAAAAGCACGTTCAAGCCCTCTCCCTAGGCAATCCAAACAGTACCACGGCCAATTTCGCTGGACAGATTTTCTAGCTTCAAGTAGGAATTCCATATCTAAAATTTTTTTCAAGGATTCACAGAACCTGTTAACGGCTTTAACGAATTAAATGTAAATTCTCAAAATGGCATGGGCAACAAGTGGCTTTAAAGAAGGGCCATATGTTTTAAACAGATATATATGTTCCATGGCCCAAAAAACAAGGATGGCAGGAAAAAAAAAAAAAAAAGACAAGCAACAAAGTAAAACTGAAGTTTAATATTCTGGGACTTCATACCTTTTATAAAGACCCTATCTTTCCATTCCATAAACACTAAGGAGTTACCACCTGTCAAACGCAAACTAGGCACTAAGGAAACAACAGCAGCAAAGGTACTGTCTACCTGGTAAAGGATCCAATTTCAAGGTGAACCCCAAGCTTTCATAAAGGCTTTGGGAGATGCACTGAATACACCTTTACCACGAAGTCCAGTTGATAGTGGCATGTGTGATCAGAAGAGTACACGCTGTGCAGTTAAAATTTTTTTTAAAAGACTTCATTCTTGTTCTCCCATTCATGCACTGTGTGAACATGGACTGGCTACGTAAGCCTCACAGACCTGTTTTTGATACGTAAACTGTGGCTCCAACATTGCCCAGGCGAGACCATCACACAGGAGGTAGTTAAGAAACGTTAGCTCTCGGTGACCGTGACGACGGTGATCAGGACACCCACCCAGGCTGTATTCAAGCATACTGCCACATCGCGGGAGGCTCCATGTTACATTGGGGAATAACGACATGGGGCGCTTCCACGTCCAAAACAAGCTGGAGTCCCAGAGGCAACACAAACGTGCTGCTTGACACGACAACGCCTGCTAGATTTTCGATTATGACCAAACTCCCTAAATAAGCAGCAGCGACTCAAAAGCCTTACTGTAAGTTTTATGGCCTTCTCTGGGGCGACTCCCAGTAACTGTGGCAGCAGACCTAAAGAAACATAAAAAGCACAAGTGTTTTAAGTGCATGAGCATCCATGAAACACATCAACAGCTCGAGCAAGGGGCCCTGCACCGATACACGGGCAAGCTGGGCAACACGTCCTATTCTCGCCTTGCGTGAGGAGGACATGTACAGTGGAGTGCACATACTCACTTCTAACAGCCACAGCCATCCCAAGAACATGCCCTGCACACCTTCTGGCGGTTACGCTCTGTGTCAATCTACAGTAGCAGCAATGTAGGAAACCTCAGGGGCCTAAGAGGACTGGCCGACTATCCCTGTGGCCCCCTACACCCAAGACTTTATGGAGTATATAATTTCCCCCCACACTTTTCTTATCCCAACACATGGCACACTTCAGTCCCTCCCTCATTTACAACTGTTCCTCAGTGCTGAGCAGCGGGGCAGCAAGCCTCTGGCTCTCAGGTGGAAGTAGGGAGAGGACTTCCTGGACAGTGACCCTGGGGAAACAGGCACTCTGGGAAGGGGCCCCGCTAGGCAGAGTGGGGCCAACCCCGAGGGTTCAAAGAGGGAGTACGTAGGAGAATCGTGAGTGCAGTGGGCACGCGGGAGGTGGCCTGACGTCGGACGGGGCACAGATGCTGTGGGCATGTTGTAGGTCAGGACCCAGGGCTTGATTTCTTCTACGTTGGATGAGCAGTAATTGGAGGGTTCTAAGCAGTAAAATGATGTGCTGATTCATATTTTTAAGAGAATGGCAGCTGCGGTGCGGAAAATAGACAAGGGCTGTGTGTGTGTGTGTGTGTGTGTGTGTGTGTGTGTGTGTGCATGCACGCACTGTCGGTGTGGGTCTCCGAGGGTAAGAAGTAAGAGGGGGAACTGCGTGCGACTGTCTCTGGTAGGTGTCCTCCTGTTCTACCGGCAGAGAGGAGCGGACCTGCGGAAAGTAGCAGGTGTGGGGTAACGTTCAAGGCTCTGCTGGGAACGCACCTGGGAAAGACGTTAATGAGGTGCCGGGTGCATGGGGGAGGTGTACTCCTGACGGAGGGGCCCTCTTTCAGATTCCTTGGAACAGTCGGGCACTAATATAACTGGACTAAAAATGTTACTATCTTCATTTGTTCTTTCTAAGAAATGAACACAAAACAAAAACACACCCTTCTCTTGGGGACACACTAAGCTAACCCGAGGATCAGAGCATCTTGTCGTCTGTGTCGTTCTGCTGCCTTGGAGCAGGACGCAGGGCCAGTTAGGTACCACGTTCAAATCCATCGACACCAAGAAGCCCCCTCACAACTTCTTCTGAGGGACTTCCCAGGGGAGAGGTCCACGGCTGACAGGCACCAACAGCAAGAGGCATCCAGCTGAGGGTGGTGCTTCGTGGGGCAGTATGAAGTGTCAGGCATACACTGAGTCACACAGAAAGATAACTCAAAGGAATCCTGGTGGTGCTGCGGGTTTGGCGTTGGCTGGGTCACGAGTTAAGTCCAAGGGTGGAGCTTCTCTGCTGCCCCAAGAGAAGGCGGAGGCAGGCGGTGAGCTTTCAGCTTCAGAGCTCTGCACAGTCCTGCCCTCCTGCCCTATCAGGTAGCTATGAGAAGGATTCAACTTGAAAGCGGTGGGGGCGGGGGGTGGTGGTTATTTTTGATATAGTAGTAACTAGGTTAAACAAGCTGTGCACCTGGCGGGTGAGGGCCTGTTTCTGACAGCGCTGCCAGCTGCCCGGGTGGGATGAGCTTCCCCCCAGTAGATAAGACGCCTTGGCATCCACTTCCCCAAAATCTTCATCAGGCCCCACGGCCTGCATCTCCATAAAGGCATGAGTGCTTTCCTGGTTCTGTTGTTATCCTTGTCAAGGAGAACCCTCCATCCTTTACGCTACAACATGGAAGCACGGAGTTGACCGTGACAGCCTCATGCTTGAGGAAAGAGCGGAGAAAGCTGATTGTATTCACTAGAGGGCGAGGGTAATACACATTAAAGTTATTTGCCCCGAGTTATCAAGTGAGGCTGGTCAGTTTGGGGGCCATCTGCAACAAGACTCTCCACTTGGTAAAATCACGTTATTGGGACGTTCCACTCTGCTGCATGCTGAGTGAGCGACCGGGTGGGTCTGCATCGGCTCTTCAACCTTGCTCACTCATTCCTCTATCCCGTCTGGGCCCAGCAAGCATTTGACTTTGCAACCTCTTCTTCTTCTTCTTCTTTTGTTTTAACTAGGCATCACTGCCCTCTGGTAGGAGTGGGAGGCCCAGCCTTGCTGCTGCTGGATTTGATCCGCCAAGCCAGTCGGCCGCAGTCCCGCACTCAACCACTACACTACCGGGGTTCAGCCCTGCAACCTCTTTTTCTGGCCCCCCTCACCCCCGTGTTCATTGATGAGGGGACAAAGTTCACTACCATCCAGCCCTTTCCGATGCTCATCACCCCTAGCAGACATAGCAGACCTGCCTGGGGGGCAGGGGGGTGTCCTGAGACTGCTCTTCATGGGAGAAGAAAGCCTGGTCTTTCTCAGATCCCGGTGGCCCTGAGTCGGAATTGCTTCTGGCAAGAAGTAGATGTCTTCTAAACATGCAGTCCGAGAGTCCAGCAGCCCGGGCCCTACAGTGCTCAGTCAAGAGCCTTCTCTCAGGAGCATGACGGAGGTATCCCTTCAAGACAATGGAGACAGACGCACACACTGAGGAGACACCGGGTGGAACTGGGAGAGCAGCCATCTGACGCCTTGTGTACACACTGCCAGGAGGGGTAAGAGGAAGAACCCTGGCAAAACGAGCGAGCTAACAGAGGAAAGAGGGGCCTGACCCAGAGGATGGAGGCATCAGAGAGAATACCCAGTGCACAAATGAGGCAACGCTGAGCTCAGGCCCCAATGGACCACCTGCATTCAGCTGCCCATGGGGGTGGCTTGGCCTTCCATCTGCCCTCATGCCCACTGGCTTCTAAGGGATCTGTTCCTCATGATTCAAATAACCTGAAGCAGCCAAAGTAGGAGGGCAGGAATAAGGAACCACGAGGACAAAACCACCACTCTGCTTCAAAGCAAGCATTTCCTGCCCCTGCACTAGACACCCTCCGGGTTCAACAGCTTTTCACGCCAGAGCCAAGGGGCCTCAAAGGCAGTCACTGCCCACCTACGAGTGGACACCGGGGTGGTGCCACGATGCTGAACAAGTTTCAGTGGAGCTTCCAGATGAAGATGGACTACAAAAAGAAATGCCTGGTATTGACGGGCGAAACTCATCCACGGAAAATGCCAGGGAGCACGAGGGCTGACCTGCGATGGATCATGAAGATGGTGTGGGAGCAGGCAGTGTTTTGCTCCACTGAGCCCAGGAGCACCAATGTGGGCCAAGGGTATGGCCACTACCACCTGCCGCCGCGGCCACCAGCACCACCAATTACATCCACTTTTAAATCTCTTGATAAGGAACCTGCGAAATCAGAGGAGAGGGCTGGCTCATGACTCCTCGATGAAAGAGAATCATTAGGGCTGAGCCCCGGTGGCGTAGTGGTTGCAGATGGGACTGCGGCCCACTGGGATGGAGGTTCGATTCCAGCTCCATGGAGCAAAGGCCAGGCCTCCTACTCCCACCACCTGAGGGCAGTGATGCCCCCCCAAAAAACAAAAAACAAAGAGAATGTTTAGAATACTAAAATGTGAGAATGAGCTGTTTTAAACTACCTCTTAATATGCAAAATTTTCATTCTGTGCTATGAGATTCAGACCAAGAATCAGAATGTTCAGATAAATATTTACTTGCCGGATATATTTGTCTCACCATTAAATTATAGACCAAATTGTGGATGGGTTAAAAGCAATGTGATTTAAATGATGATCTCTTGTCTCCTTAGCTACCCTGTGACAGTCTTTTTAAATGACTAATAAAAACCAGCCACAGAGTCAATTAACTGCAGTGCTACATATAATCACTTCACTCAGCCTTTTAAGTTACTGCTCTCTCTCTTTCTCAAGAGAAGTTAAATAATGCCATTAAAAGCAAAACCAACCAACCCTAAACAACTAACACTATGATCGCCACAAAAACCTGACTCTATTTAAGACTATGATGAAGGGGAGACAAAGGTATTTGTTCAGCAAACATGCAGCTGATAGGGTCTATGTTCCTGATACTGAGGATGACAGGATGGACAAAAATAAGATCTGTGCTTTTCTTTTGAGAAATTCTCATTTTAAAGGGAATGGAAAGTAAGTAAACTCCAAGTGCCTCCGAACGCTAGAAGGCAGCTAAGACCAGAGTACCAGCGGCACTGCCTGGAACAATGATGCTTTTGGGGAGTGGAGAGAGCCAGCTGGCCGGCCTGCAGGATGAGGACAAGAATAGAAGGAGTGGAACTTCAGGAGCACAGGAGGGTTCACCATAGAGGAGAAGGGTGAAAAAGGGGAGCGCTGGGGGGGGGGGGTGTCCAGAGAAGAGAGCACGACATGCAGAGGCCACAAATCTTCAAGACCCTGGTACATTCCAGTTTTGGAGCAAAGTCACGGGAGGCTATGGTTAGATGATACAAAGAGCTTCTAATGATTTCAATAAGACCCACGGCCAACATTCAGGGGCACTTATTATGTGCCAGGCACTATTCTGCGGGCTTTACATGAATCAACACATCGAACCACACAATAAAATTCCTTGATGGATGTTCTTTGAGTCTCTCTAAACAGATGAAAAGCCTGGGGCTGACATTATGGGACCTGTCCAAGGTCACTCAGCTGGCAGAGGAGGGAGTAGGTCACAGCTTCACTCACAGACCACCATAGGGGGCTTGGTCTAAAGCTTGAACTCATGAGGTGGTTTGTAAAGAAGGGGGTGAGATCCACTGTGTGCATTCACCAGGTAAACAGTCTGAGAGGTAGAAGACTCCATGGCAAGGGCGGACACCTGAGACAAGGAGAGCAATAGAGGGTTAAAGAAATATAATCTGAGGCCCTTCATTTCACGACAGTCACTGACAGCTAAGAACTGATTAAGAACAAAGCCAAAGCACTGGTCCATTTTAGCAGCTGATACCCAAGGAAGTGCAGCTTGAGCACAACTCTCACGGTCACGATTTTGGCTACTATGGGAAAAGAAGGTGCCTGTTGACATCAGCCTTGACATCACTGGCCTTGGGCAAATGCCCTGTGATCGAGGACATTGAGAAGTCACAGAGGGGACAATCCCCACCTTCCACCTTGACTTGCTTTAGAGGGGGAGGGATCAACCACATGGCTCAGTAATACCCCAAATGGCCAATCCAGTCAAAGCACTTCATTGTGATCACATTTAAGTTTATAGTTCATACATGTCTGACATCTGGGTACCGCAGCAGGAAAATCTGTTTCTGTTTGGTGTTGGAAATTCATTTTATCTATTAGAAGCAGAGTGGCTGTGTGTGTTCCTTCTCTCTAACCAGTCACAACAGCAGTGGAGTTCCCCACTGGCTCAAATGAAATTTATTCGTGTGGTCACTTTTCTATCTTTCTCTTTGTAGTTCAGCGCCATCAGCACATATGGCAATACTTCCTTGGCAGAGCTGGCTCAACCAGAAGGCTGCTAATGTGAGAAAAGATTTACAGGGCACGGTATTAATACAGTTATTTTGTCTTCAGGTTTCATAGGATTGTGCTATAAATCACACAATCCCTTCTGATCCCATTCCCACGGGCAGCCAAGTGAGAAGTGGGCTAGAGGCTGGGATCTAAGTGCACACAAGAACCTCCGATTTACCTTGCATTATAACAACAAACAAACAAACAAACAAAAACCCATCATCACACTGACTCCAACTCAAGCCACCCCAGGTGAGTCATAGTGGAGGCAGAGAGTTTTCAGTTGATCTTTTTAGAAGTACATCACTGGGTCTTTTTTTGTGACACCTCTGGGTAGATTTGAACCTCCAACTTCTCAGTTAGCAGCTTAGTAAAATCACTGACTCTTAAGCTCCCTATAGCAGCCCCCAAGAAAGGTTTCCATTAGCAATGTGTGCTTTTAGAGGGTCATAATTCTACTCTGTACGCGTGCTGGTGGAACAAGGGCTAGACCATGGTTTGAGCACAGGAACTGAACCCCAAGAGAGAGATGAGGCCATTTCCTCATCTGAGTACAGATTACAGTTTCGGAAACCTCCTGGCCAGTTATTCTCGATCTTATACCTCGTTTCCAAGTTAATTTGGAATCATAGTGACCCTTTTGGGAGCAGTCCAGCTGCTCTTTAGGTTTCTGAGACTAAATCCTTATGGGAGCAGAACATCTGATCTGTCACCTGTGATGTGGCTGATGGGTTTGAACCTCCAACCTTGTGGCTGGCAGTCCAACGCATTGCCCTCTGAGGCCCAATGGTTCCCTTTGAGATCAACATGACGGCAACTTATTTAAGTCATTTCTTAGAATTTAGAAATAGAATTGACAATGTCGGTTTTGAAAACAACCATGAATGAAATTCCATCATGCTGGCATAATTAAAGCTATATATTTCCAAGGACTTTCCAGCAAAGCAAATACGTTGAGCGTGGACTCTAGAGATGGACAAACCTGTATGGGCAAAGTAACTCTGTATCTCTTCTAGGTTAGACAATTTGGATTATGCGTTTCTATGAACCCTCAGATCCTCCTTGGTAAACAAGGGTGATAACTCCTCCCCATGGGTTTGCTATGGTAATTAGTACACACCAAGAGCTAGGCATTGTTCTCTGGCTTGGCTTAGCAGTCACACGGGTAACTAGACCACCACGGATCCCAGTTGTGTGCAAAGGCAATGAGAAGAGGGCATAGTTATCCCACGATCATACTGCACTGTGAAACTAAAATGAAAGTGGTGGGGACATTCGAGAGTTCTAGATCTCTGCTAATGAGCAACTCTGCAGTTTAATTTCACCCGAGTCACCCACATGGCCACCTGGGGGAACTCTGGAACTGGATTGTGTGTTTAGCATGCGATTGTGAGCAAGTTGCCATCTCGTCTGACCTTGGTTTCCACATCTGTAAACTAGGGGTGGTCAAGCATCATGTGAAGATGAAACAAGTTCATATACAGAAAGCCCAGCACAAAGGAAGCCCATCATCGTTATCATCAATTGCTACTCCTTTGCCCTCTCCTTTACAGATACTAGAATTCATTTTCCCAGTGATTTAGTAGGATTGGGATGTGACTTGAGTCCACACCTTTTCCCAGGCCAGGGCTCTAGGGCCCCACTGCTCGGCTCTCCGTTTCCTCTAGTGTGTGTATCTCTCTCCAGGAGCACCTTGCTCTGCCCACGTGGCTCTGGGTTGTGCTTGTGCTGTTTTATTTCTCAATACCCTTTGCTTGTGCAGGGCCAACCCTCTTTATGGTGACTGTCCCTTTCACACATCAGGAGGAGTGGCTATGAGACTATGGCTGCCACCTCAAGCTTCTCCCTTTCTCTCTCTCCAGGACAGCTGAAGGGTGAAATAGCAGAGTCTGGCCCCCGTGAGAGCCAGGGGAAACGCTGTGATGCAGGCTCGGGGAAAGCAGTGGATCAGAAGCCAGGCTGATGGACAACTGCAGCCACAACGTGGCAGGTGTTCCTAAACCAGACAAGCAGGAGGACAGACCCTGCGACACCACTAACACAGAAAAAAAACAACAACAAAACACCCAAAACACAACATCCAAGATTGGTTTCCAGCCTCAACTTCAGGTAGAAGTCCGGAGTGGCTTGCTCAGCTCTGAGAAATGTAGCTTATGGCGTATTGCCTGTGGGATAACAGGCAGTCAGAAGGGATCAACAGTCACGTGTGGGAGGAAAACTTATGAGAACCCTGCACCTTTAGTAAGGCCCACCACCCAGCCAATGTCCCGCTCCCTCCCTCCAAAGCTGTGGCTCTGATGTGACATTCTTACCCCCTGACCTCATTACCGAGGCCACTCCACTTGGCCCCGTCTCCTCTGAGAGTCTACCTTGCTTTCAACATCGGCTTAACCGTCCATTCTGCAGCTATCAGCACTCCCCTGGGCTTGCCTTAGAGTTTTTATTCTTGCTCCTACTTTCATGCCCTTCTCTCTTCACTTGTCCACCGCTCCCATTTGTCTTTCCGCCTTGGACTCAGATTGCCTGAGGCATGAGGCACATCCACCCTCCCAAACTCGGACCTGACCACACTATCCTCTTTCAAAGCCTTTATTACAAACCAGCTCCTACCTGCAATTTGCCTGCCTGCCCCCAGGTGAGTGGACAATGGCGCTGAGGAAGAGGCAATGGCAAAGATGTAGGATTTACATCGGCCGCTCGTCTGGGTTAAACGTTTTACTCAAGCGAGCGAAAGCCGTTAGGATAATTCATGTTAAAACAGAATATGAACGATAATGAGTGTAGTCCAGGAAATATGTAGCTCCTTTGACCCCTCTTTTATTTGGGGGAGCAGAAATGAACATCTTTGAGAGACATACAACCTCCTTCAGTTTTCCACTCTGGTGTTTGCAGCCTTCTCGATGCTGGCTCTTTTCTTCACTCTAAACCGGCCGTTCTCAACCTGTGGGTCAAGACCCCTTTGGGAGTCAAATGACGCTTTCACAGGGGTCGCCAAATTCTTAACAGTAGCAAAATCACAGCTATGAATTAGCAACAAAAAGAATTTCATGGTAGGGGGTGTCATCAAACCATGAGGAACTGTATTAAAGAGGGCTGCATTAGGAAGGTTGAGAATCACTGCTCTACACCAATGCTGTGCACCTGAGGTTTAAACCCACTTTTCTTCATCCGTTCTCCGGGGTGGAGGTCTCTAATACACTACCATTCCTTTGGCCAGAAGTGAATTTGTTCACTTGTGTTCTCTCGGCTGCATATCATCCCGCCTTTTTGTTAGCTTTCTCAATGACTGAAACCACCTGACCCTCTCAAATTTTCAGCAACAGCACACACCCAATTTAGCTAGCGCTCGCATCACTCTAGCTCCAGAAAATGCCCCAGGCTCAGTAATGTTACTCAACGACAGACTTCTAGAGATTTCACTAGTGAACTCACAAACAGTCCAAGTCCTTTGCCCATTCTTGGTGGGCAAGAAAAAAGGTGAAAAGGAACAGCAGTGCCGAGTGTTTGCAGTGAGCCATGGCAGGGGCGGCGTGCAGTCCGAGCAGGGAGAACGCAGCCGTCAAGTTTCTCCCCCAGGACCCTCTCTCTGCGTCTCAGGATCCAGCCGCCGTGGCTGGGGACGATGCCTGTGAGCATCCCTCCTGTGTCTCCACTGCTTTGTACATTTGTTAGCAAACTCTTATTTTGTACATTTGACACCAAACTCTGGGGTGTCGGGAAAAGCTGAAGAGAGCTCGTAAGGGTGCTATGGTTAGTGTAAACTAGACATAATTAAGCACCTGGAGTGGACTGTCGGGAACAAAATGCAGACGTCGTGCGTGCCTATGCCCCCCACTCGTAGTGTTTCTATACCCAGAGAGAAAGAACCTGGAGACCTGCCAAAGTTAGTATTGTTTTCTCACTGTATATTGGTACCTTGGGCTTTATGCTATATGATTTTGTGTTAATTTTGGGGGGGGGGGCGCTAAACAAATGTCCCATACAAATGAATGGCTATTGTTTCTTTCCTTTATGCCATTTTTATTTACAAAAGGTTTCAAAGGCAAGTTCTACCCTCATGCTGCAGGGGAGAGCTGCACTTCCTTTTCCAGCACCACCAACCGCACACTGAGAGCTAGTCTAAATCAGCTGCCTGAGGAGCCCTCCTTGTGGAATGCAACTGCATCAGGAATTTCCTGGGAAATCACCGCCACATCCTCTAGATGTCACCTGGAGAACATTCCAGGATGGAACCAGATGCCTCTGTACCACACAGACAAGGTTAAAAACTCTGAAAGCCTGGGCCAGTGGGCTGATTTACGAAATTATGTCCAATCACCTCAAAATTAAGTTTAATTCATAAAACAATCAAATTTCTCCTCCTGGAAGATTTTCTCTGAGGCTTCTCCCACCAACATAAACATCAACAAAGCCTTCCTCGGAAGCCTTCCTGAAATCTCGACTTCTCTGGAGGACAACTTTCTCCCCAGACTCTGCCCGACACCACCTCCAATTTCCAAGGCTGCTCGCTTTGTTACTGGAAGCATCTAAGGGGGAGAGTGCAGCAAATTTTAATTATTTCTGGAACTTCAGTTATTCCTGAACTTCAAGAGCACTTAACTACCCATGATCAGCTATCGGATTCTTTTTCTTTACTATGTCAAAATCTATAGCAGACCACCGACCGACTCACTTTACCACGAGGTTCACTGCAACTCCGTGAGTTGCAAAAGAATACAACAGGGATTTTAAACACCTGAGCACATTAAATCACTCTAGAGACAAGGCAAGGGAGAGAGGAGGGATTTCACAAATGACTTCAGAAGGATCTGCATTCTCTCTGGTATTATTTTCCTTAATAGACTTAGACTGAGCCTAGGGGTCAGAGTGTTTCAAACACTACAGAAGATAGAAAATCAACCATTTCCTTCCAACAAAAGTAATTTGCATTGTAGAGAAGATCTCCAGAGTCTCTATGATACAATTTCAAAGACAGTTTCTTCTAGTAGCCAAGCTAACAGAGAGAGAGAGAGAGAGAGAGAGAGAGAGAGAGAGAGAGAGAGAGATTCCAGAAATAAAGAACCATGGAGAGAGAAATAGCAACACTGAACTTGTCCCTGGTTCTCTGAGGCACATAGAATTCAATGTGCATGGAAAGAAATTCCTGGGCTGAGCCCCGGTGGCGTAGTGGTTGTGCGCGGGACTGCGGCCCACTGGGACGGAGGTTCAATTCCAGCAGTGGGGCTGGGCCTCCTACTCCCACCACCGGAGAGCAGTGATGCCCCCCCCCAAAAAAAAACACACACACACACACACACAAAAAAAAAAAAAAAGAAAAAGAAAAAGAAAGAAATTCCTGGCAACCCTTCAGCTGAATGAGCATAATTCCCAGGTGCTCTCTGCTTATTTGGCGATGTCTGGTACTGGGTGCAAGTGCTGTTACTGCTGGGTGCCACCAAATTTAGTTCCATCTCACAGTGGCCAAGCAAAGGGAGCTTCAAAATATCTGTGTTCATGTGGAATGAACAGAATTAAGTTTAATTTATAAAACAATCAAATTTCTCCTCCTGGAAGATTTTCTCGGAGGCATCTTCCACCAACATAAACAACAACAAAGCCTTCCTCGGAAACCTTCCTGAGATCTCGATTTCTCTGGAGGACAACTTTCTCCCCCAGACTCTGCCTGACACAGCCTCCAATTTCCAAGGCTGCTCGCTTTGTTACTGTCTTAATTTCTGTCTGTTCATATGGACAGAATTTTTCTACCAACTTTTTGATGCAATACTATCAAGTCTCACATCTTCGTTGCAATCATTGTTATGTTCAATTCTAGTGTCAGAACCACTGTGTGAATCCATCTCCTTGATGGTCTTCCTCTTTGTCACGGATCACCTAATAGTCATCATTGGTGTCCTTTCCCCAGGGACTGGTCCTTTTTTACAGTGTGCCCCAAATTCATAATTCAAAGTCTTACATCCTCCTTTCTTAGGGGCCTCCTGGCTGTATTTCTTTCAAAATAGGTTTGTTCTTCTGGAAGTTCAATACACTCAATATTCTTCCACAACATGATGCAAAGACATCAGTTCTACACTTTACCTTATTGATTGTCCAGCACGCATATGAAGGGATTGGAAAGATCCCAGATTAGGTCAAGACCATGAAAGCGGTCTTTTGCCGCATAGTTGCCCAGTGGTATATATCATTTGATCTCCCGAGCATTGATGGTAGGGCTGCCAAAATGAAATCCCTGACATCATATTTTCTCTATCATGATGCTGCTTATTGGTCAAGCTGTGTTTTCTTTACCCTGAAGAGTAATCCACACTGAAGTCTATAGCCTTTGATCTTTATCAGGAACAGTTTTGAGTCCTCTTCCCTTCCAGCAAGTAACGCTGTGCTATCGGCCTACCAGGGGCTGCTAGTTTTCTGCTAATGTGTGTTGTCTTAACTAGCAGCCTCCACTTTTATATCTAGGTTCTAATGTTAGTTGAAATGGACACACAGAACTCATAGTCAGAATTCATTATTATTAAAGATGTTGACAGGTCGAAATGCAAATGAGAAGTGCTCAGGACACTGCCGTTGAGCAGGACATGGGGCGTCGTTTCCCACTGCCAACACATGCGCAAAGGGCATGCCACTCTGCTCTAAGCCTCAACCCGAAGGCATTCTGCTCAAATGACATGTGTTGACAAACCCAGATTCCTAAATGAAGTGTCCAGAGGCACACCCCCCCTCCACACACACACACAAGTCAGATTGCTGGACAAAAGTAGTCAGTTTTCCTTGCTCCGTGGGTTAGGAAATCCATCACTCTAGTCCACTCTGTGGCTCCTGGCTCTGCGGCTATTGTTTTTCTGACACTATCGTTGTCTTCTGGTTCCAGCAGGCTCCTGTGTAGGGCTCTGAGATTCAGAGCATGCACTCTACTCCTGGCGTGGGCTTGTAGTGACACCCCCTCTCCTGCTTCTCAGAGAGTTCATTTTATACCCAGTAGGATGGCATTCCAGGAACTCCTGTTCACAGTTACTCACAGGTGAAGTTTAGTGGTAGCTTCCCTCTGCCTTTCCACCCCAGCCCCAACCTTCTTATCTAGACCCAAGCAGGAAAAGGCTGTTTGGTAAGAGTTGAGAGAGTTTGGCTAGCAGTCTTAATTGAGTGCCACTGCATCATCATACCCCATTCTTCATTGAGTCTATTTGAGCCAGATTTCTTACTCGGTGGACAGGTTGAATGAGTAGGGTGAAAAAACATAGACCTTCCTGACTTAGATCACAAAATCTCTCTACCTCTTGTTAGAAGACTGCCTTGTGTTCTATGTACAGTTTCCTCATGGGCACAATTAAACTTACACAAATAAGCAAAAACTCATTGCCATCTGGTCAATTCTCACTCATAGCCACCCTATAGGTGCAGGTGGAACTGCCCCTGTGTGTTTCTGAGGCTGTCAATAGGCACCCAAAGCGTCATCTTTTTCTCACGAAGAAGAGCTGGTGGGTTCAAACTGCTGCTCTTTTGCTTTGGAGCCCAATCCTATTTCTCACCATGTTATCTATAATTTGTTATGATCCATGTAAAGGGTTACCTTTGCATAGTCAATAAAACCCAGGTAAAAATTCTGTCAGTCTGTGCTTTCGGCCAAGAGCTATTTAATATCAGCAATGGTATTTCATGACCTCGTCTGAATCTGACTAGAATGGCTGGCAGCCACCCCCTGTTGATGCACTGCTGTGACTGGTTTTGAATGCTATTCAGCTACCTTCTTGCTTGCACGTGATACAGATGTCCGTGGAAGACACCTAACTGTTCAATAATTTCTGCATTCTCTTCATTGGAAGGGGCATGTTCCCAGATCACTTCCAGTTGGTTGGCCATGTGCTGACACCAGCCACGGCTTTTCATAGGATGGCAACCTCCAAAGAAAGGAGTGGGCTACACGACCTGTCCTGGAGCACTGAGAGTTCTCTGAAAACCAACTTCACTGTAGTTCTATAGGAAACAACTTCCAAACACATTTCATTTAGAGACTGTAACTGAATGACAGGGAGAAAAGATGAGGCTTTTGACACTCCCAAAGTTACAGCCTGGGACACCCACCAGGGCCACTCTGTGCTGTACTATTGGGTCACTGGCAGTCTGAGTCCACTCAATGGTGGTGAGTTGATTCTAATCATAAGGAAAGTAGGACGTGGACATTTATATACTCTTACATTTACAAATGTAAGAACGCACGCTGGAAGCACTTTCTTTTAGCACCAATTGCCAACCTTTTTTTTTCTTTCAAAGTTTACATTAACAGTAGTTTTTAAATAGGGGAAAGTCTTACTGATGCAACATTCCCCAATTATTTTACTCTGAGGCTAATAGCAATTATGTAAGTTTTGATGGAGAAAAACTACATATTAAGCAAAATTCTCTAATAGCAAAAGATATGTTCAATATATTTTGAAACATGTTTATAAATTAGAGATATAAGCTGACACCTTCTCTGATATTGCTAGCTGAAGCATTAATAGTAGCAGCTCTAGAATTCTCACAATTAAAATTTAAAAGCTTTCCCCTGAAATGCGATTTTAAAATAAGATTATTCTGTGGCGTTAGAAACGTCCAAGAGCCACACACAGGTGTTTTATTGGCTGACTCTGTATCACGGCTTAGAACCAATTCACTCCAGTGGGACACCGGTGAAGCCATTGGTGGGTTTGAAACCCTGACCTTTTGGTTAGCAGTTCAATGCTTAGCCCATTATGCCACCAGGGCTCCTGGATGCTCAATAAATATATGTTTAATATTGATTTTTTTAAAGTGTCTACAAGAAAAGGCAACCAACCAGGGCAAAATGCACATAGAGAACTCCTGCTGTGATACTCCCAGTCTGCCTACCTCACATCCTCTGAGAGATAGCTGGGGCCCTTGTCCTTAGGGCTAAGGCACCAAAGCAGGTTAGACAGTGGCCATTTCTAAAGCCCATTTCTAAAGATGCCAAAGAGCCATCTCTTTGGTGTTAGCAGGGATCCCCAGCTTCTCTCTAATATGCTGTCTTCTTCCCCTTCCCTGAGGAGTTAAAACCAGTCTCTCAAGTCTTACAGATGCAATAACACAAACAGAAGGGGTTCTTGGGATGGGCTGCTTCAGGTCAGCACCAGAGCCAGAACTCAGAAATCAGTGTGCTTCAAGCGCTGTCTTCCTATGGGGTCAAAAGGGCAGGGGGTGGAAGGGAAGGCTGGATGCCAACAAGAATCCAGAAAAACCTGCCAGGGAGTGCTCAAAGAGAAAAGAGCCCCCAGATTCAAAGCAAAGCAAAGCAATGCAATGCAATCAAAGATACTTAACAGGACAAATGTATTTCTCATCATTAAAACAAGTAAGCAAACAAAAGGCATAGAAGGGCTGACATGTAAACCAACCAAGAAAAGTCCCTCCAAGCAGGATGACATGCCTCCAACATTCAAGATTTCTTGCCATGCTTGAGGTTCTGAGCGCTCTCTTTAGAATGTATCCCAGAAGAACAGGTCAACTGGTCCATCTTTGCCTGAGCCACTACAAAGCAGCACCTGTGACATTAACCTTGTACTGTATTTGAGAGATGTTTCATTTGCAAAGGGGGGAGGGGCAGAGTTGCAAAAGGAAGGCAGTGACCCTCTAAGGGTCATCATCAATCAACTGGGGTCAAAGACCTTCTAAATGGCAAGAGGAGGCAGGGGGTAGGGGAAAGAGAGCAGAGAAAAGATCAAAAGGCCTTTGATGGGGGTTATCTACCTACACAATAGAACCTGCAAAATGGACCTTCTCTGGAGCCTGAAATCTGTGAGCTTCTAAGGTGAGAGGGTTCAGAGAGGATTTTTCCACCTGTTTTGTTTTTTGTTTGAATGTAGGTGCTTCATATAAGAGATGAGAGGCTGGAGTCAGCAGATGGCAGAAGAGGCCTGCAGGCATAGGTCGACACAGCTGCTGGCTTCACGCTCTATCTCCGCAGAGAATGAAATGCTCTTTTCTTTCCGGAAAGTGGAGAGAAGGTGCCTCAGCTCTGCATTCCTTCACGATGCTGTACTTTAACTGAACCAAAGACACTTACTCTTTTTCTTTTAGTTGAAGGTGACCACAAAGAAAGAGAAGTTGGACTGGGATCTAACCACCCCATCATGGGAACGAAGTCACATGTCCTTAGACCATTGCCAATGGAAAAGCAGCTGGAGTCTGTGGGGCCTTTCCACAAGTGATGACATACTCTTTGCCACAGTGACTGTTGCTCAGGAAGCCTCAGAAGATTGAAAGAGCAGATGGCGCTCAAAGGATAACCTAGCTAGATGGTGTGTGAATCGGGTCCATTGGGTTCAGAGCCAACGTCAGTGCAGCCAGGGGCAGCAACGCAGGGCTTCACGGAGGGTATAACCATTAGACATTTTGTTGTAGTAGAAACAAGGGCAGCCATTATCGGGAGTAGGCTTTGTTTTGTCCCTGGGTGCTTTTCCCGATCAGCCAATGGGAAGGGTACTTAAAGATCCCTTGGTGGAGCAAATCATTTGTGAACAAGTACTTACCTCAAGGTTGACCCCACCCAGTGGTACTGCGGAAGAAGAGCCTGGCAAGCTGTGTGGCCAAGGAAACTTCCTGAGACCGTTCTCCTCTGCCATACCGGGGGGAGTGGGGGTTGGTTGCACTGAGCTGGGAACTGACTGGATGGCAGCAGGCCGGGCTAGGTTTCCATTGGGATGCCAGGTGAACACGGGCAATATGAACCCCTTCAAAGCTCGCAGGCGAGGTTTTATTTAAAAAAATAATTTTATTATGTCAAGAATTAAGACATTCTACAGACCAATATAAATGGTTTTCAGATTATGGGCTGGTTTGATTTAGCCATGCCCCAGATGCCTCCAGCCTACTCCCATTAGCATGAATAATTAAGAATCTGCTGCATTTCCATTTTAATGCAGTTTCTCTAATACATTTCAGGCACACCGATGGGAAACCAACCCTGGACTAGGATTTCACCTTACAGACATGTAGCACATGGCACTCACCTCTGTACAGCCCAAAGAAGCCTTCGTAGCGCAGCACTTTTTTAAAGCAGTCAAAGCTGTTTTTGTACATCAGTTCTCCCACGAAAGAGCCCGTTGACCGTTGGTTCTGCATTCGCGTTTTGACCAGATCGATGGGATACACGGCAGTGGCTCCAACAGCTATAAAAACAGGACGGGGGAGAGAGGGTGGGAGGGGAAAAAATGAGGAACTGATACCAAGGGCTCAAGTAGAAAGAAAATGTTTTGAGAATGACGAGGACAACAAATGTACAAATCTGCTTGACGTGCAATAGATGTATGTATGGATTGTGATAAGAATTGCACGAGCCCCCCAATAAAATAATTTTAAAAAAAGACACTGATATTTTAGGCAGCATTACAGCCAGAGGTGGGGCAGGGTGGCGGGAGATCAAAGAGAAAAATGAGAAAAGGAGGGCACAAATTTTGCATGTACTCATTTTAAAACTGTACTGTCTTGTTACTCCCCTAATAGCAACTTTGGGTTTTAATTTAAGTGTCCCGGGAAAAGGATGTCCTAGATGGTTTAAATTAAAATCACAGCACTACAATGTAGCCTCATTATTACCCTGTCTCTTAGCAAGCCCATCTACAGATACCTAAGGGGAAGGGGAAAATGGCACTTGTCAGTCCCTGATCTCACAGAGTGATGGGGGAAAGTCCCTTTCCTCTCAGCCCACCTCTCCTCCAGCCACAACTGGAAGCGACTGGACTGGAGAAGGAGCAGGGAAGGTTTGGTCCTTTGATACTTCATGGTAGAAAGTCAGAGAGAAGAGAAACAGTTCAAAAGACAACTTTGCACTCATCCATGACTAACCTCCGGCAATAGAACCCAGGCCAAACCTGTATGCAGACTCAGCGACCTGCAGGAGAACCGGTCGAGTGGGGTCTCCAGAGGCCTTCTTGAAGAGGAGTTGGAGTGCATGGTGGCAGGAGACAGAAAAAATAACAGGATATAGTGAGCATGTGCTCTTTAAGAAATCGTCACTGCATTCCAAATCTACGACACAGCTAAAGCATCTGAGAAGTAAGAGTTCCCATCCATACAGGGTCATCAGGACTGCTAATGTTCAAAGTCAAACTCCCTGCATAATGAAACGCCTTAATTAAAAAGTCTGTCCGCATGGCCCTATTTCTGAAAGTGTAGTTCTGGTAAGTCATCAAAGCCATGCCAATGTGAACATTTCCTCGGCAATCAAATGGGAAGTTTTCAGTTTTGCTGCTTCTGCTTTTAAATAGCAATACTCAGCCTGGCAAGATTTCCCCAAAATCATCCGCCTCATATCGGCCACCCAGCCAAATAAAAACTGAAGGGTTAATATATTAACTTATAGCTAAGTAAGCCCTTAAAATGTGTGTGGTCTTTGGCCTTGTAATTCTAGTTATGAAAAAAAGATTAGAAAATAATCAACACATGCAAGCAAGGATAAAACACTAAGAATGTTAAAAAATTGAGTTGTTTTTCAAAACAAGAGCATTGGAAATAACACATGACCAAGAAATAAGGACAGATTAAAATGACCACATATATATGTATATACATTTTTTTAAAAAATTAGTCACTGAGTTCTAAGTGCCTGACAACTAAGATGCCTGCGGCAAATCGGATTAGATCCCATACATTTTTCCCCTCCATAGAGAGCTATAGTGGGTTAAAAAGCACAGAACAGTCATACTTTTCAGTAGTTTTTAAATGAAATTTTACAGCATGAAAACTGTACACTGTGAAAGATCTTTGGTATTAAAGATGTCTAGAAAAATTATAAATGCAAACAGGCTGAAAAGCATGTAGTGGGCAGACAGGTAGGTGCTGGAGTTGTCTTAGTTTTGTTGTACAGCTGAGAAATGTCACGAGAGTTGTTTTACATAAGCTCACAAGGGCTCAAGTGGAAAAGCAGAGATTTGGAGAATGATGGCAACAGTGGGCAGGCGAAGGGGCCTGGCACAGTATATGTATGTATGTATTGTGATAAGTGATGTAAGAGCCCCCCCAAAAATGATTAATTAAAAAAAAAAAGAAAAGGATGATGGTGGCATATGTGTACATGGGCTTGACACATTGGAGGGATGTATGGCATGTGATAAGAGATATAAGAGCCCCCCCAAAAAGTATTTTTTTTAAAAAAGTCCAAATCTATCTGCTATGGTAGGTAAACATTGTTTTAAATTAGCTGTAGCACCTATACACAATAGAAGCTCTTTTTTTATTATTATTAAAATGGCTTGTCAGATGGACAATGGATACAAAAACAATACTAACATTTGGCTCGCCATCATCAAAGACATTCACGTATTTACAATTGTAGGCTACGATTGTAGGGTCCGATTGCTTCGGAAGGGATTCCTGGTTCGTAATGGCTGCACGGGTCAGACTAGTGCTGCTCTTTTCACCGGCTGTCCCGACGGGGTTTTTAATTTGATGCCAGAGTACTTTACACCTGCCAGCCTTCCAGAGTAAAACAGGACCTTTATGTCAGACAGACCCGTCAAAGGAAGATGCCCCAGAGCTGGTACTTAATAAATAACTGCCGGATGAATAGAAACACCTTCAATAACTTGTTTTTCAAAAACCGTGGTGATTCAAACAGTGAACGGCGGAAGTAATGGCCAGCCCCAGCTATCAACCCACTGACTCTGCGCTGCGGTCACTGGAATACAATTCCCAAACGACGACGTCATTTGGAATCTCCTCCAAAATCATTTAACTGAAAATAGCTGGACATAAGAACATGCATGGGAGAAGAATGGGCAATTCCACGGGTGTTTCCAAGTGCCTGCCTGGGCAGACGGAGACCAGTAGTAACTTCATGCTGACCAGCGCCTTCCCGAAGGAAGCGCAATCTGGCTTATTGGGGGTGGAGGGGAGATCGGTATGAACACACTCGGGAAATTATGAGACCTGCCTGGGGGAGAGGGCGCCCACCACGACCTCGCCGGAAACAAATAAACCAACACACACTCCAGGCTCTTATGAGGCTGTCCTTATGCTCGAAAGGAAAGATTCCTCCTTCTTGAGCCCGCTGTCTAGGCTGAATGTTGAGAGGGCTGCGACAAACTGGGACAGGCAAGCCCTCTGCCTACCAGGTGGACAGCAGTGCTCACTCTCGTTTGTGAATGCCGTCAGCCCCACCAGGGTCTGCAGAATAAAGCCTATTCCAGGCGAGGCCTTCCTGAATGCTTTCCACCTCTCAGCGGCAGCCAATCATTTCCTGCTGTAAATCTCATCCCTGTGTCTCACCCTTCTGGCCAGTATCAACAAGCACCCATCATAAACTCTCAAAAGCTACAAAGGACATAAAGGAAAAATTGTGGGATAGACTGCCAGCTGGAGAACAAGAAGCGAGGAAGAAGAAAAGACCTTCTCTGCTATTTCTTAATCCCCGCATTTCTACACGAGCTAGTAGCATCCAGGTGAAGAGATAATCATCTCTTAAGCAGTGCTTAGAAATCAAAGGCAGAGCAGACACTCGGCTTCCACCTCTGCACGTGAGGATACTGCTCTCTCTCCTGTGCCCGGAGACCCTGGCTTCCTCTTACCACTTCAGCCAGCTGGTTTCACAGAGGTGTCCCGAGAGGTTTCGCCGAGCATACACCCACCACTTTCAGTGAAGTGAGGCACACAACACTCACCACTGCCCATTGTTTGGGAGGGATCTGAAAGGAGGAGGTCCTGGCACAAGGCCTGGCATTTCTAAAACTGCAACCCGCACCAACCCACTGTGGTCGAACTGGCGTCTCTGTATAGCCCCAGGGCTTCAAGCCAAAAATATACAAAATCTCACAGGATTTGGAGATGGCTCTGCCTTCAAGGGGCTTTATGGGGGTTCCCCCCCCCCCCTTTCTCTCTCTCCCCTAAGACGGCTCTCGTCTGGGGGAGGGTTTATTTTATAAACATCCTGTAAGCACGGGACATGTCTTGAGGCTTTTATTCTCACAGCCTGGACTGAAGAAGGCCGGCCCAAGGGTTGCAGGAGGTCTCACGTCTTGGGTTTCTGACTCCTTCAACTCGAACAGATTGGTTTCTGTTAACCATAAAACAAAATCCAGCATTCCTAAAATTGTTTCCACATAACTTATGAATCCTTTCGCCGAGAAAATAGGTCTAAAAGCCTTCAAACGCGGACTACAGACTAAACAAAATTATCTCGTTTTGATATTCAGAAGGAAAAAAGTAACCTCCCCCCCCCCCCCCCCCCAAACGGAAGCCATGGCAGTAAGACAACGCGCTGAGAAAGTACTTCCCAATGGAGCAAAGATGGCTTTCATTTAGCAGTGAGTGGCCGGCTGCTGACAGTGACATCACCCATACAGGGCTCCTCCCCACTTCTCTGGACAAGGGATTTGGAGAAGTCTGTATCGACATGCTTTTGGAGTGCTGGGCTTCCAACTCGGCTAGCTAGTCCGTCTGTCTTTGAAAGACACAAGCAAATAGCAAAGGCTCTGTACACTGAACATCTCCAGGTAATTTCCTGTTCAGCCCTTTGACATCACCTGGATTTTAAGTGTTATGTGGAAAGTGCTAAGTGCGTTAGAAACCCATGTCAAAAAGGCAATCGCAAATGAGCAGGAGCTGGGATGCCTGACTAGAGAGAGAGCAGGGAGTGCATTGGCTGCTGGTCACCCACCTGCCTCTGGGTCTCGGCCAAGTGGAAGGGCAGAGTTCCCTCTTCTAGGGGAGCGATCCGTTCAATGTCTGTTAAGGTCAGTCGTCTGGAAGGGCAAACAAACAACAACAGAGATACCAATCCATTACCTCCCACATGTGAAATTTATAAACGAATCATTTTTATGTCACATCGTTTAGAGCAGGTTTAATTCTGTCCCCCCCTAAATATGACTGCTGCCCTTCTGCTACCTCCAATTCCTACCCTTTTATTAAGGCTTATTAAAAAAAAGAAAAGAAAATGAAAAAAAAAAAGCCAACTTACCCCCGTGGCTCATATAAATCTGCTAACTGAAACAAGATGTCAACTTCCATGGGTGTAACCTGACCAAATTTCTGGGCCGCCAGCACAAACTCCTCTGCATGGGGGAAAAAAATGTTGAAAGAGCAAGATGTGAGAAAAAATTGCCATTACATTCAGCATTAATTGGAGGGAGGAAACATCACAGAACCTCCTATCAGTAATAGAATTCGTTAATGTGAACAGGGTAAGAATCGTTCGATTCCTTCATTCCTCTGGAAAGAGGGTGCAGTCTGTTTTCTCAAAGTCTCAGCTTAAAAGGTGAGTGCCATCTAAAGGCATAGCATGCATGACCAAAGATGTAAATCAAATGGATGGTCAGGGAAAACACGGGAACAGACATAAGTCTCCATCTACACAGGTGCCAGGAAGTAATATTCAGGAAAGTGTTGGGAATCCTAAGGAGATGTGCTATTGCTAAAAAGTAATATTAGAATGCTGATCACATCTTGCTCCAAAATGGTAGACCAACTCATGTGGTCGTCATCAGTACAAACTGATAGAATCCTTCATTTACTTCTAAGGCCGTGTGAGAGGCTGTCACCTTAGTTCAAGTTCAAGGAAGATTCAAGAACATTAGAGAATGTGTTGCATACCTTCCTCACCAAAGGCTCCCTTTAGTTTATCTAAAACTCGCTGTATATTATTTTTTGCTGCTTTTTCTGCTTAGAAGATGGTGACTACTTGTCATGTAACCTATAGATGGTAACATGTGTCTGGGAGAAAAATTCATAATATAATCTGTTGGTTGTCCTTAACCTTAATGATAAAGGCTCAAGATGTTAGAGGAATTTCCAAAAGTTCATGGAAAGTTTCCATTATTTTTTCATTTCATTTTGCCATGAAATTTTTGAAGCCCCCTCAATACTTTAGTTCCAACAGGGATTCAGAAAACTTCTCATTCACCTTTTGTCACTTCTATGTCTTTCCGGTTGCCAGCCAAAGTACTGTAGATCTTTCTGATGAGCTCCATATTGTTCAGAAGCGAATTAAATCCATTAAAATAGGAAAAACTAACTTGATGGCTTGTGGTACCTCCAGCAGCCTCAAGTAAGTTGAAAACAAGAGAAAGAAGAGGAAAAATAAACAAAGGATATATAGAACACTGAAGATTCAGACACACATGTATCAAATGCAACTTTGGGAGTAATCTGAGAACGCACACAGAAGAAGAAATGGTCATGATTATTTTCTTTTACATAAAAAAAGCCAAATATATGATTTTAAAAAGTAACTGCAACTAATCATGACCAGAATGTGTACTCTCCACACAACTCCTGGAGGACTAAATACATGCATGTGTAGGATTTATAACAACAGGGGCAGTAGTAATTTACGGAGTTCAAATTTCAATTGGAAATGTTTTATAAGTTGGTTTATTTCACCTAACGAGCAAATCTGAAAGGCTTATACATGCAAAACTATATTATACATACTCACAGATGCAAAACTATAGTATGAAAATGCAAACATACTAGGAAAAGCAGTCAATCTAACATTAATATCAAGACTTGTCATGTTACTTCTGGCTAGCAATAAATAATCATTTACTTTACATCGGTAGGATTTCTAGCAAACAAGTGTACTATGGTAAAATTATGAGATGTCATATTCTTTGATTTGGGGGGGCAAGACTGGGCAGAATTTTGATCATCAGAATTTGTAAGCAACCATATATCTTCACATGAAACCAGGGAAACAGACAGCCTGTCTATTATGAAGGAGACTTCAGTGTGGGGTTTCAAATTCTAAGCTTCCCTAACAAGGCAAAATATTTTTGTTAGGAAAGCACTTCTTAATAAAGTAACAACCACATAAATCTTCACTTAGTAATCATTTAAAATAGCTGACAGGAGAGTTTCAAGTGGGGCAGGGCATAGGGCCCAGAGAAAGAGCCATATTAGCGTCATGCATGCCAAAGGCAAAAAGACTAACTGGGGATGCCACAGCTTCAAAAGGGGGCAGCAGGGAAAACAGGAAAAGCCAACGGCTTTTTTGGTGAGCCGTACAACAATAGGACAATAGTGATTTACAGAGTTCAAATTGTGGGAAGCCCAGATGATGGTGAAATCACTCAAAGTGCTCTAGCTCTCTGACGCGACTGTTTTCAAAGGAGAGTTTCAATAGCTCCCATATCTGATTGATCATCAGAATCAACTAGGAAACTTCTGAAATTAAGAGATTCCCCAACTTTACCACATGTGGATGCTGAAATCACTAAGCGTTGAAGAGACCTTGGAATCTATTTCTGAAGCTATTCTTGGTGATTCTGAGGGAGGCTCCTAGTGAATGATAAACAGCAACAGGGCTCACATCTCTGTCACTACTAAAAAAAAAATTCACAGCCACTGAGTCGATTTGACTCAAAATAACCCTCTATAAGGCAAAAGAGAAGTGTCCCTTTTGAGTGTCCAAGGCTGTAAACCTTTGTTTTTCTCCCAGACCAGAATGGCTGGTGGGGTTCAACTGCTAACTCGAGGTGAGCAGCCATCGAGTTACTTGTAACCGTCTATAGTACCATGAGGGCCCGGATCTGCCACTTTCGCACATCCCTAATCAAGGAGTGAATATACCAGGTTTACTTTTCTATTTAGCTCACTAGTCTAGCAAGGCAATATAGGCATGCATGAAAATTTTTTTAGAACTTTTTATTGGAGATTATATAGAATTAGCTGTGTATCAGAATTAAAGTCCTATGAAGACATAACCACAAATTCCATTTCTCCTTTTTCTTTAGCTCACTAATACATTTCACAAAGATAATCCGTATTGTTTAGATCAAAAATAAAAAAAATAAGAGACCCACTAAAGTTGACAACATATAGAGGTGAGTATTCAGAAAACATTAGTGTGTAAAAAAATCCATAAGAAAATCCATATGTACATTATAAGAATTCTCATTAGCATCAAGGACCTAAAAATTCTATCATTATAAATGAGGGGGAGTTCAGATTGGGGACCCAAAGCCCATCAATAAGGGAAGCGACAGCCTCTTACAGAGGGGTTGCAGCGAGATGAGTCTAGGTACAGTGTAGTAGCAATGAAATGTGCAACTTTCCTCTGGTTCTCAAATGCTTCTCCCACTGACAATCTTTATCCCAATTCTGCCAGACAGATTCGGCTAGACCAGGGGATGTACATTGGAGTCGGAAATGTGGGAATTTAGGACAGATAATCCCTTGAGACTAGTGGGGAGTGGTGACACTGGGAAGGTGGGGGGATGTTGGGTTAGAAAGGGGGAACAAATTTCTGGGATCTACATGTGACCTCCTCTCTGGGGTGCGGACAACAGGGGGTGCGTGAGGTGACACATTGGATGGACAGTGTATGCTATCAACAAATTGTAATTATAATTTGTAAATTATTGGAAGTTCATGGGGGAAGAGTAGGGGGAAGGGGAAATACAGGGAGTTGGAATTAAAAAAATAAAGAACTAGAGGAAAGAGGGAAAGAGGAGTTTATGCTGGAAGGGTTCAAGTAGAAAATGTTTGTAGATGAATGTGGCCACATGTGTACAAGTATGTTTAATTACAAACGATGTAGTGAATGTTGTAAGAGCCCCCAATAAAATCTATATTTTAAAAAAATTATAAGAATTATTTTATACTATTATTTACTGAGCTTACGCTGAGTAGAAAAAAATTGCTTTATTAAGCAAGCTGATTACAACTTACAGCGACTAGACATTCTTCTACAAAAGGTGTCAAGACATGGGGGCGGATGGTGACCATGATGTCTCGGAAGTCCATGGCTGTGACTCTTCCGGTCCTGGCATTGTCTCGTTGCACAAATGCTTGCTTTGCATGCTCCAATTGTATTTCCTACAAATAAAGAAGGGAACGCACTTACTTTGTCATTCTCCCATAATTGTCACAAGTGGCTAATCACTAAATCAGCCCCAGGGAAGAAAGAGACATTTTTCCAGTCAACCTGGCACACACACGGGATGGAACAGACTGCACAGAGCAGCTCTCTTTTGGAGGGAGAGCTCCTCCAATATTTGGGGTTCACTGTCTCAGTACTATTGGAGCTCTACTGGCTGAAATCTTTGCTGTCTGGGTTCTTCTGGCTTCTTCCCATTTGTTACTAGTGACTTGGAAATCAAGAATATCTCTGTACATTACGAAATACCCTTAGAGGAGCAAAATCACCCCAGTGGGCATCAATTCTAGAATAAGGAGTTGGGCAGTACATATGTCAGAGGCGGAAAAGCCATGCAGATTACCCAAACTTTGGGATGTAGGATTTAATTCATACACTCTCTGCATGAGAAAGAAATCCTAACGGTGTCGCGGGCTATTCGCGGAGTTGCTAGCCACAGGGTCAGTAGTTCAAAATCACCAGCTGCTCTGGGGGAGGAAGATGAGGCAGTCGGCTCCTATAAAAATGTAAAGTCTCAGAAACCCGAAGGGGCACTTCTACCCCGTCCTATATGGTTGCTATGGAGTGGAATCAACTCTACGGTACTGAGTTTGGTTCAAAATGGTAGGAAGACCAATGTTAGACTATTGTTGCTATCCCCCGAGATAAAAATACAAATAAAATAATACACAGCCTCCCATCAAAATCCAGGGTGAGCCATGTAGGCAAAGCATCTTTTGTATAAAGAACATTTTATTGCCTTCTTCCCATCACTTTGCCCACTTTACACACCAACTCATCACAAGGGAGTGTGAGCCATTCTCCAGGAATTTTAAGTGTCAGTAATGCTGCTCTAACTCCACAATCATATACAGGAAAAAGTTGTACCGAGTGATGTGGGAGAAAAATTAGTATGCTGTTTGCCATTATTTGGTGAGATGACTTTAGTCCACGTCACTATCAGTTGATATTGTGTCAGTTTCAACTCATGGGAATTCCATGCATGTTAGAGTAGATCTGTGTTCCATGGTTTCAATGGCAAAATTTTTAGCTGTCAATGGCCGAAGTTTTCTCTTGAGATGCCTTTTAGTGAAATAGAACCTCCAACCTGTTTGCAGCCGAGCTTCTTAACCTTTGCACCATTTGGGGTTTTTAATGGTTTGTTAGTTACATAAAACATGTATTCTTGTGAATTAGCAGGAACCCAAACATGAGAGAAATGACATGCAGCTAATATTGCCTGAAAGCACTGTTTCCCCGTCTTCCTAATGCCAAGCCCCTTTAATACAGTTCTGCATGTTGTGGTGACCCCCCCCCCAACTATAAAATTATTTCTGTTGCTACTTCATAACTGCAATTTTGCTACTGTTATGAATCGGGCAACCCCTGTGAAAGGGGCATTCGATCCTCAAAGGGGTCATGACCCACAGGTTGAGAACCACTGCTTTAACGTATTCTACCCTCCTCTTGTAGTCCCCAAACTGGGGAAGGGTGCGAAAGTAGAGTATTACAATATTGATTGTTGAAGTCATGGGTACATGGTAGCCCATACATTTATCGCAACACTTGAGCAGTTTCCATAGACCTACAATGAAAGATACTAAAAGGCAAGACATTTATAGTAAGACTCAAGAGTTTTATCCTAATCAAATGTCTCTTCTCAGTTATAGCAGATGTCAGATTTTATCCAGTGAATTGGAGCCCTGGTGACACTATGGATTAGGCATTGGGTTGCTAACCCCAAAGTCAGAAGTTCTAATCTGCCTGCTTCTTGGGAGAAAGTCGGGGGCTATCTGCTGCCATAAAGACTAAAAGCCTCTGAAGCCCTCTCCGGAGGCATTATTCTGAGTCCTTGCTGAAACTCATTTGCTGGACATTAAACGTTCTCATACCCCCGCCATTCCCTCCTAAAAGGGAGGAATTCTTCAAGCTTCTGTTTTCAGGTCTTCTTCTTCTCTGCCAGGAAGCCCTTCCATCCACAAGGCCTTAAAGGTTTCTTTAAGGGCAAGTTCGATCCCTCACTTCTAATCTTTCACTCTGATCTGATAGGCCAGGAATCCTAAGCAGGGAGCTTAATACCCATGTCGGCACCTTGTTAAAGCATCACTAAACCCACTCTTTGCCCCAAGCCCCAGACCTTACCCTGGTTGCCTCTCCCTGTCCCTATCCACCATATTCAAAGCTCAATTTTTTGGCAAGTTATTTTTTTGGGTACCTCATCTAGTAATAGTTTTGTTTTCAATTCTTCCATCTTTTTTTTTTTTTTTTTTAACACAGCCACACAGGTGCAAAATTATGTCCCTTGGACCACTGAAAGGTCACTCAAATGCATCCTTTCTTTGCACTGGTCCAGCTCCTAGCCTGCTTCTCAGAGCCCATTTAAATTACCAATCACATTCCTCAATGTCTATATGATTTTTCTCTTTGACTTCTGCAATCCACCTTGCATGGATCATCAACTGCCTGTTTGAAGTTCACACCCTGATAGGCCCATCTGGAGAGGGTATGCAGACCTGATAGGAATCACTGCCAACTTCATCTCCCTTCACCTGATGCCCCGCCCTGCCAATCTTGCACACTTTTCCCTCCTTTAGTGGGGCCCCATACCTCCTTCTCTGGCTCTTGAAGCCCACCACTTCCTTAAGCCTTAGCTCAAATGCCACTACTTAAATAAATATAAGTAGGCCCCTAACCAAAAATAACGACTGTGAGTTCATGTGGTTGCCCGTCTGAACCTCAATTATAAGGCATGCGTCTTATTCCAAATGACATTATAATCAGTTGTTTACATTTTTGTATTCCCCTCTGTCCCACTTATGGTGTGGAGCATAGTACATACAGTAGGTGCCCAATAAATGATACATATTATCAAGAGTCATAAGTATTCTATAAAATCAACACAACGCACAGACCTATGGTTTACTGAGCAAAAAGGGGTTTTCTCTGTATAAGTGCTTCCAATTTCAGAGATAGGAACAAATCAACAGTTAAACGTCCTAGAGTGAAAAATGACCACAGTATGTCTTCAATTGACAGCAAGTGAGTACTGCCTCCAGAGAATTGCCAGACATACTGCTAAAGTCATCGTAAGCCAAGATCACTCTCAACAGCCATAAAATGTTCAGTCACTTACCTTCCTCTCCCCCCACTTTATAACTCAGATATAGACTCTTAGGAATCTTCAGCTCTTTATACCCCCAAAGGCATCACTTTCCTTGGCTGCTCTATTTCCTGATAAAAGATGCAGCCAGAACAGCCAGATGAGCCTGCTGGGACCGCCCAAGTGGGAAGCAGATTTCCACGTGGCAGGGATGCTTACACAGGGGACAGGGGATGCCCTAGTGACAAGCATGCACAGGGAAACTGAGCATGTACTTAGGTCCACTTACGGTTCATGGTTCTGAACCTAGAATGGCTAAAAGTGGGGTCGAAAACTTTCAGAATGCATGGAGTATCACATCTGCT
>PVJH01020704.1:8320-40320 GCA_004026705.1 Nesogale talazaci | reverse complement strand
AGACTAGGGTTATTGTTCTTTCACCTTAACATACCTTCTTGATGTTGAATTGAAGTCATTCCTAGTGGTTATCTTTCTGTCAAAATAATAGAGTGGTCTATTAAAAAAACCAACTATAACACCTATGAGGAACATATTCTTTAAGTAATTGATGACAGCCTTTCTATTTACTGTGCTTTTCAGATATTGCATTTTTTTTTTAACAGATTGAAGACTTGTGGCAACTCTGATTCAAGTAAATTTATGGAACTTTTTAGAATATTTTCCCCAAACAGCATGCACTCTCTCTGTGTCGTTATCTCACAGCTAGAAGATTTCCATGATGAGGAGATTTTCATGATGCTGTTACACAAAGACAGACGACCGTATCGTGGAAATGAAACTCTCATGTGCACTGAGACACCAACAAAACCTGAGGGACCACTTTGATTACAATACTCATTTTATCGCCGTGGAACAAGATCCATGGTATCTTTAATATATGCTTTTCTTGGATGAGACCAAATGATCCATCTTGACACAAAAGCAAAGGGGATATGGCAGGAAGTTTCTGAAAAACTGGATTGAAATAAGCCAGCTGGGGTGGAAATGGTGCAAGTGCTGGTGTGTTTCAGGGGTTGTATGTAACATCAGGGAATACTTTCTGTATGCATTGTTGAATGAGACTCCAATTCACTGTGTAAACTTCCACCTAAAACCCACTTATATGGACAAGTCCTATCTCCAAATATGTTTTTTTAAGATTTTTTTTTTTTTTTGGCATCACTGCCCTCAGGTGGTGGGAGTAGGAGGCCCAGCCTTTGCTCTGTGGAGCTGGAATCGAATCTCCATCCCAGTGGGCCGCAGTCCCGCGCACAACCACTACGCCACTGGGGCTCAGCCCCCAAATATGTTTTTTTATTGAGGTAAGTTTCCCCCGCTGGAAGGGAGAGCATGTGCTCTTGCCAGTCTCAAGTTTTCATAGCCTCCATAGCTCACTTGTCAATTCTTAAAATTGTCTCTTAAAAAGTTTCTCTACTTCTTTCCAAGCACCTTCTTTTATTCCCTCCACTTCTATACCACAGAGAATGACACCCTTGCTCTCATCAGTAATGCGACTCTTCCTCCTGTATTGCTTTAGGGTTACAACTTTGCTATTTAAAGACTGCATTAGACTGGGGAGCATGCATGTGAATACGTATCTCCAACTCACTGCCTCAGAGTCCATGCTGACCCAGAGCGATCCTACAGGACAGAGTCAAACTGTCTCTGTGGATTTCTGAAGCTGTCACTTCCACAGGAGTAGAAAGCCTCATCTTTGTCCCACGCCAGCCACAGTGCTGAGGAAAATACCCCTTTCAATTGATTGACGGCTCCTCTTATGTCACCAATGGGAAGATGGTTATAGGACATCTGTCCGGCTAATGAGAATCATGACCTAGCCGAGGTGACACAAAACTTCAAAACTTCAACTATTACACAGTTCCAGTAAATTCCATTGCACCTTTTATTTAATTTATACAAATAGATTTTTTTTATTCATTAGTCATTTTAGGTTTAGAGAAGAACTGAGCTTTTGTACAGAAAGCATGAAGTACTTCGCCCCAAAGTCTCCTTTTTTTTGGGGGGGGGCATTACTGCTTTCTGGTGGTGGGAGTAGGAGGCCCAGCCCCACTGCTGGAATTGAACCTCCGTCCCAGTGGGCCGCAGTCCCGCGCACAACCACTACGCCACCGGGGCTCAGCCCCCCTCCTTTGTTATTAACATCTTGCATGAATATGGTACATTGACGACAGCTCAGGAACAAATACTAGTATATGAATCTGAACTCATGACTAGAGTTCACTCTCTGTATTGTCAAGTCCTATGGGTTTTGGTAAATGCATGCAATCATGTACTTGACAGTATCCAACTGAATAATTTCTTTTTTTTTTTTGGGGGGGGGCATCACTGCTCTCCGGTGGTGGGAGTAGGAGGCCCAGCCCCATTGCTGGAATTGAACCTCTGTCCCAGTGGGTCGCAGTCCCACGCACAACCACTACGCCTCCGGGGCTCAGCCCCCAACTGAATAATTTCATTGCCCTTAAAACATCTTGTGTTTTCCCTCGTCATGGCCCCAGAAAAGCTACGTAGAGACTCCTGCCAGTGCTGAGATGCTTCTACCACCACTGGATACACAAGACTTTGCATCCACTGGCCTGTTATTGTCCTGGTGTCACTGCATGTGCTTTTGTGAGTCTGAAGAGGACTTACGGATTCGTACTAGATGTAGGAGCTAATATCGGACTTTTGACCTTGGACTGGACTGGGTTGGGATGTTTTCTTTATGAACAATTGCTCTTGTATATAAAACTCTTACACACATATGAGTGTTTATGAAGTTGTTTTCTAGTCTACTGGACTAACATAGCTTGTTAGCTCATTTCTTTTTTACTTTTTATTGTGAATTAGGTGAAGTTTTACAGAGCAGACCATCGGTTTTTACATTCAGCAATTCATACCGTTTGTTCCAACTCATCCATTACAATTCCTAAATGCCCCACCACTTATCACATTTCCTCCTGGTGTTTCCTGTTTCCATTCCTCTAGCCCTAATACTCTGAATGTTGTTGTCCTTGAGTAGACGTAGATGCTACTGTTTTGATTTTACATCATTGGTTGCTCTCACATGGAGTGAGTTCATTGCCAGACCTGAGTGTCAAGGGCCATAGTCCAGTGGGTACTACAGTGTCTAGCTGACCAAGCACCTTGGTATGTTACCCAGCCCTCCCTCCCCTTGCCCCTCCCCCCCTCCCCCTGCTCTATTCAGGACCTTCTAATGTGATCTGTTTTAGAACACCTGGTAGTGGTACCTGGGCACCATCTATTTGTGGTCTCCGTGATGTTGGAGTGGATGTTTGCAGGGTCCATGCGTTCACTGAGTTAATTGTTTCCCTATATCATTTGATTTTCGTTATTCTTTCCTGTGGATTAGGAGAGAGTAATGGTCACATTTTACATGACTGCCCATTTCATTTTTAGAGAGAGTTTCCCCCCTTCTCGTTCTCCATCTCTTCCACTCTCTTGAATCAAAAAGCAGTCTTCTCTGTACACATTCAATTTTCTATCTTAGTCAAACAGGACCACACACATCAATGGGTTACGATGTAAGCAAAGCAGACACTGCCCGTAGGAAGCTGGCACTTTTCTTGCACTCTTCCATAGCCTCTGTGTTGTAGATCCTAGAGACCTGAGAACACAGGTTCGTAGAGTCCCTCGCCAGCAGGGTTTCACATACCTTTTGAGCTCCACCCAGGTGATGATGCATTGGGGAGAGATTTGAAAAAGCAGAGCCGAGACAGAAACCATTCTCTGTCAGTTGTGATGGACAGGTCTGGCCATTTCATCCCGAGGGGCTGGAGACAGTGGCGTCAGCAGGGTTTCCTGCAGCCTCTACACTCTGGTCGACAGAATCTCTGATGCTTTGGGTCAGGATGTGCCAGTACCATCTTGTGCACTGGGGAGGATATGGAGACAGAGATGAGTCAGAGGAAGAAGAAACTCTCATTAACACACTCATATACCTCACCCTCTGGCTTCATTTTCACTTGCAACTGGAAGGTAATGCTGAGAAAGAACATCTAACCCCAGCTCTCGGAAAACACAGGGGTTTTCTTTCTTGGTAAAAAGCTAGTTGACCGGGCTGAGCCCTGGTGGCATAGTGGTTGTGTGTGGGACAGCGGCCCACAAGGGTTGATGGTTCAAATCCAGCAGCAGCTCTCCAGGAGCGAGCAAGGCTGGGCCTCCTATTCCCACTAGGGCAGTGATGCCACCAAAAAAAAAAGAAAAGAAAAGAAAGAAGGGAAGAAAAGAAAAAAAGCTAGTTGACCAAGAGTTCTTCTTTTAATTCTACCACTATCTACAACCCAAGACAGTTTGCTTTTCAGTTAAGAGAATGATGTCTTATTATGGAGGCTTCAAAGATAATTATATTGAGTAATCAAATGCCTTTTAAATCATCTTTCAGTTATTTTTTTCTTGTTTGGTATTACATTAAATATGACAAAGAATTTCAAATGTGCTAATTAAGACACACTGGTCTGACTAGAGAAACCAAAGAGGAATACTCAGGATTCTTCATGGGGATATTCCAGGAAACAGTCTTTAAAATATGCATTGAGTTTTGTGTAAGATTCAATTTTACAGACATACAATAGACAGCAGGGGGAACATTGTAGATAAGTAG
This sequence comes from Nesogale talazaci, assembly GCA_004026705.1. NCBI lineage: Eukaryota > Metazoa > Chordata > Mammalia > Afrosoricida > Tenrecidae > Nesogale > Nesogale talazaci. The sequence goes on along the minus strand of PVJH01020704.1, from coordinate 36,116 downwards.
ATAGAAAATACATTCCCAAGTTTATCTAGATCTATGAGTAGGTCTTTTAGGGTTCTTAAAACTATCCTCACAATTTTATTTATTTTCTTTTACTGAACAATCCAGAAATTAAAGCTTAAATTTATTTTTTAATGATAGGGAGAATACAGATCGAGGAGCAGTCCCCATGGTAGTGTTTCTCCCACTTGGAAATTTTGGGCTCTATAAGCTCATTGATGCTTCCCATTATCTTGCTTTCCATCTTCCACCAACCAAAAGCACTAAGCCAGTTGCCATGAAGCCCACAGCCGCTTGTAGTGACCCCTACATGTGTCAGGCAGACTAGGCTGGGGCTGTAAAGCAAATCACTGGGTCCATCTTCTAAGAAGCTTCTCGGTGGTCTCAAACCCCCCAACTTTCCCATTAAGAGCTGAGACAGTGAATCATTTTCATCACCCAGGGACTTTCCCAACTCTAACTGTGTTGGTAAACTGGGCCCTTGTAACTTTTCCTTTCCTCGTGTGGTAGGGCAGCACACTACGAAGTCGGCAGTTAGCTCCAGATTGCTGCTGCAGCATGTGTGCTCAATGCAATATGTCATTCGATTTCTTGACGTTGCTTCCATGGACGTTGATTGTGAACCTAAGTGAAATAAAATCCTTGACAACTTCAAGTCTTCTCCACTTTCATGGAGTTTCTTATTGGTCCAGTTGTGAGGATTTTGTTTGCTGCACACTGAGGTGCAAACCACACTGAAAGTCATAATCTTTAACTTTTACCATTAAGTGCTTTCAGTCCACTTCACTTTCAACACAAAAAGCTGCATTAGCTTCATATCACAGGTTATTAATGAATCATCTTCCTATCTTGATGCACTCTTCTTCATATAGTTCAGCTTGTTGGGTAATTTGCTCAGCAAACCAATTGAAAGAATTTGGTGAAAGGATGCAACCTTGACACATACCTTTCTTGATTTATAACCCCGCAGTATCTCCTTGTTCTGTTTTAATGACTCCCTCTTGATCCATGCACAGGTTCTACATGAGCCCAATTATGTGTTCCTGAATTTCCATTCTTTGCAATGTCATCCGTAATTTATTGTGATTCACACGGTCAAATACCTTTGTGTAGTCAATGAAACACAGGCAAACATCATTCCTATGGTTTTCACTTTCAGCTAATTGTACAATGCTTTTTAGATTGATTCTAAAAGATGTGATGAAGTTCTTTTTTTGTGTGTGATTATTTCTTTTACTGTGGTACTAATTTCCCAAACTTGTGTCACATTTATAAACATTAGCATCTGACACCACACTTTTCTTTCTTTTTTTTTTACCACATTTTTCTTGTGAAATCCCCTACCCACGGAAGTTCCCGATTACCTTCATCTAATTCATTTTATGTGAAACATAGAATGTTCCACATCTCAAACTGTTATAAGGAACAGTTTATAATATGGATATCCTAAAATTTATTTTATACTTCAGTATTGTTGGATATTTGGTGGTATGATTCTTTTCTGGCTATGTGTACTATTTCTTTCTTTCTTTCTTTTTTCGGGGGTGGGGGGGAGGGTTGGGCATCACTGCCTCTGGTGGTCATGGGCCTGAGAGCCGCCGTTGGATTTGAACCGCCAAGTCCACGGGCCGCAGTCCCGCACTCAACCACTTACACCACCGGGGCTCAGCCTTATGTGTAATATTTCAATAAATATTTTGCCCCTTCATTTTGTGAGTAAAGACTCTCTCTGTGGGATATAAATTTAGAGGCAAAAGTTTTGCATTGACGAGAGGATACATATTAATAACTACTTCCAGGTAGCCCTCAGAAAGGTCTCACCATCAACAAGTCTACCATCAACATAGGTGAAGGTATAGTTCTTTAGATTGTTTTTGTTTTCCTATCTCTGACCTGCTATAAGTTAAAACTAGTTGGAGCGACAGATACTAATGAAATATTGATAAACAATATAAAATACAAATGTGAATGAATATTATGGATGAATATCATGGGGTGTATTGAGAGTCAAGGTAAATTGTCCCAGATTGGGAACTAACATAAAGCATTTGGAGGTGTCAAACAACTCAAGGATAAAGGAACAACAAGTGAATTGAAATCGATAGAGAGAAGGGTGTAGGATGTCTAGTGGGGCTTAACCAAGGGTAATAGAACCACGAGGGATTAATGAAACCCAAATGAAGGCCAAAAATGATAGTGGGACAAGAGGAAAGTAAAAGGAAATAGAGGAAAGAACCAGGAGGCAAAGGACATTTATAGAGGTCAAAATACAGATGTGTTCATATGTAAATCTATTTACCATATATACTCGTGTATAAGCCGAGTTTTTCAGCACTTTTTTTTGTTTTTGTTTTTTTGGCATCACTGCCCTCTGGTGGGAGTAGGAGCCCTAGCCTTTGCTCCTGTGGAGCCGCTGCTGGAATTGAACCTCCATCCCAGTGGGCCGCAGTCCTGCTCACAACCACTATGCTACCGGGGCTCAGCTTTCAGCACATTTTTAATGCTGAAAAAGCCCCCTTGGCTTATACTCAAGTGAAGGTCTCCCATTTACCTGTTGTCTGTTGCAGTGTGAGTGTTCCCGGGTCTCTCCCGCTCATGCGCGAGTGCCGGCAGCCTCTGTGGGTGCTCCAATGATATCACGCTCTTCTTTTCTCCTGCATGCCCGCAGCCTCTGTGTTGTCTGTGCCTCCCGTGTTGTCTGTGCCATACCAGGCAAGAAACTGGTACCTTCCGTGTGCTGATGCTGGGGGCACACCGCATCCTTGTCAGAGGAATGTGGGGTGCAGTCGCTTTTCTCTCGCTCTTCTCCAGGGTTGTGACCAATGGCGCAGTCTTTGCAGTCTTACCCACGCTGGTCACGTGCCCTTGCTCCACTCAAGCATCGCTGAATACAAGTACTGGTATATTGCTGTTCTTGAATATACAGTACATTTATTTACAATACTTAGAGTGATATATTTTGTTTTCTTAGTAACTCCTCCCTGGACCCAATGTTGTCTATGCTTGCATAGATCAGTCTGTGTTCGGGCTCATAGTATACACGCTGCTTCCCATACATTGGTGGTAGCGCAGCCTGTACAGTAATGCAGCAATGCAGTAACACAGTGCGTATGCTACGCAGTGTGTACATTATGAGCTCTGATACAGACTGTCATGCTATCACATTCTGGAATATCATCAGCCTGTGTTAGGTTTCAAACTATACACACTGTATTGTGTACGTGCAGTAAGGCAGCGTATGTAGTAATGCAACACACGCAGTAAAAGCATGTCTGGTTATGGTTGATACCTTATGGTTTTTGCTGACCTTATTTTCCACTCACACAGCTAGTTTACTGCTTTTTTTTTTTTTTTGGCATCACTGTTCTCCGGTGGTGGTGGGAGTAGGAGGCCCAGCCCCACTGCTGGAATTGAACCTCCGTCCCAGTGGGCCGCAGTCCCACGCACAACCACTACGCCACCGGGGCTCAGCCCTACTGCTTTTCTTTGAAATAAATATTCAAAAACACAATCTACTGGTGCCTCAAATAATGTAATTTTTTTTTTGGCATCACTGCCCTCAGGTGGTGGGAGTAGGAGGCCCAGCCTTTGCTCCGTGGAGCTGGAATTGAACCTCCATCCCAGTGGGCCGCAGTCCTGCGCACAACCACTACGCCACCGGGGCTCAGCTAGTAATGTAATTTTATTGATATCTATTTTTATTTTGAAATTTACCAGTAGCTGCTGCATTTCCCACCTGAGCCTTATAATCGAGTCAATAAGGTTCCCCATTTTGGGGGGTAAAACTAGGTGGCCCGGCTTATATTCGGAGCAGATACTATGGTATACATAAAACTTCTGATTTTGGATGGAGTGGAAGTTTTTTTTTTTTTTTAGGCATCACTGCCCTCAGGTGGTGGGAGTAGGAGGCCCAGCCTTTGCTCCTGGGAGCTGGAATCGAACCTCCATCCCAGTGGGCCGCAGTCCCGCGCACAACCACTACGCCACCGGGGCTCAGCCCGGAGTGGAAGTTTTAATGTTCTATCCAACAATCTGTATGCATTTTGTTTCATGCCGTTGATTGCATTCCCCCCTGCTGCCCCTCCATCACTGCTTTCATCTCTACCCTGTGCTGCCTACTTTCAGTCCTTCTTCTTCCCTAAATGTTCCTGCCTTCTGAAAGTTCACCTTGGGCAAAGGCTAATTTTTAGATCTCAAATGGTTTATTCCTCTATGGAGTGTGATTGTTTGCTTCTTACACATGTCTGTTGTTTGACTGAACATTGAACCATGAAGTGCCTTTGGTTTCCGGCCCGAAGGGTAATTGAACGCCAGAGTCTCAGTGTTCCTCCAGTCTCTATCTGACTAGTGAGCTTGGTCTCTTTTGTCATTTTGGATTTTACTTCCACATTATCTGTGATCTCTTTCAGAGTAGTGGGTCGTGGCAGCCAGGCACCATCTAGTTCTTCTTCATTGGTCCATCTGATGAGGTAAAAGGATCTTGCTGCTGTTTCAATATCCTTGTCCTTGATTATTACTGTGGTGAAAAGAATGTCTTCATAAACTTATTAGAACTTGTTCTTTCCTCTTCCGAGTTTTCTGTGTGGTGGGGGGTGGGGGGGAAGGGGTCCTTTACTGTAACAGATTTGCTCAAGGCAAGATGTCATTTGACTTCTTGACTGGTATCCCATGAGCTTTGCTTGTAAATCCAAGTAAAATAAAATCTTTGACAACTTCCAAATTTTGTCATTTTTATGCTGCTATAAAATTGATCCAGTTGGGAGGATTTCGTTTACTCTCCATTGAGATGTCATCCATACCCAGGCCTCCAGTCTTTGACCTTAACCTTAACTATTTTAAGTCTTCTTCACTTTCAGTATTTATCTATTTAAATATTCATTCCTTTTTTCCTTTTGTACATGTTGCAAATCTATTCTCCTAGAATATCATCTGTCTTTCAACTTTGTGATGAAACGAAAAATTTTTTTTGTCAAAAGTAGATTTTGATTTTCATGGAATTAAAAAACAATCTTAAGCATTTTCAGTGTAAAAAAAATCTTTCCTCTTTGATTTTGTGAGGCATGTCTTCATATTCTTTAGCATGTTTTAAGATATTATTATAGGTTTTAATTTTGGGGGCCATCACTGCCTCAGGTTTTCATTTTTACATTGAATTTTTTTAATCCATCTGAAATGGTTTTCATTGCATGTGATGAGGCTATTTCCTCAATTCCATATATACTTATGACTGACTAAACACAAACTCTCCAACCCAGGAGGAGAAGGGACGTACCATAACAGCTCTCCTGACTCTTCTTAATTAAAGACCAGATATTTTAAAATCAAGCAACGAAATCAATGTGAAAGGGGGGTGGTGGTGGGGAACTAGTGGAGATCCAAAACCCATCTGCAAGATAACACATTAAAGACTGGATAAACTCGGGATCTATTTGTAATGTGTTAAATTAGGCCTTTTCGCTTCATAGATTTCTTCCCCTAAGACAACACAGAGTGCATGACATACTTCAATGGGACTTATAAGAGAGACAATCCTAGTATCTTCTAAAAAGCCAAATTTTTCCCTGTACAAGGACCCTTAAGTATCTAGTTTTCCTTTCATCCTGGGTCCTAGGAAGTGCACACTGCATTTCATAGAGCCTACATAGTCAGTTGGGATCAGGTGCCAGGTCTGGGCAATAGCTTCAGAGTGAAAGTGGTGTGTCATGTTCAGGGCACTGCACACTGACCTTGACCTTGCAGTGTTTCCTTCTCAGCCTCTGAGTAGGACGCTGGTATGGCACAGAAGCAGCCTGTGCATGGAGGCGCAGTGCAGAGGACAGCTGCTCGGCTGTGCTGCTCAGCTTAGTGTGGACTGGGTGTAAGTGAGAAATAAATGCCTCTATATTAAACTACTAAGATATCTGGGGTTGTTTATTATCACATCAGAGGCAAATGAAGGAGAATGTCTCAATTACACAGTCAACCTTGACTCTGCTCCGTTTTATTTTTTGAAGTTAATAGTTTACAGATGTTGGCACTGCATTATTAGAAACAAGCTATTTCCCAAATACCTTGCAAGTGATTTGAGAAACTCCAATATCATTGATTCACTATTTAGCAAATATTTGTTGAGGATATGCCAAGGATTTGGCTAGACAAATACAATGGAAACAGGAGAGACGTAAGTCTTGTACCGAGCTTGACCATGCTACCACAGAGGAGCCAGTGTCAAGATCCCAGGGCTGTGTTTCAGGAGTCAGAAGCCCAAAGTCTGACCTCCTACTGCTGAGTGACACGTCCATCATGTAAGTAAATGAACCTCTTTGTGCTCCCTTACCTCATGAATAAAATTGAGGATAAATGAGCTAATGAATAGGAACTATTACGCAGGATTTGACAGATCATAAACACTCAGCAAATACTAGCTACTAGCATTTTGGGAACTGTTGGATTGGAATATACACCAGTGATATATATATATATATATGTATATGTATGTATAGAGGTCCCCAATATAGAGCTCATATGTCCAAATTACATCTGACTCTAGTTTACTAATTTATTGCTTGCTTCAGCATGATCTACCCAACCACTAAAAATCTAGTGAAAAAAACAGGTCTTACAGCTGTTAAGGAACAGCTATTATTATTATTTTTTTTTGGGGGGGGGGCATCACTGCTCTCTGGTGGTGGGAGTAGGAGGCCCAGCCCCACTGCTGGAATCGAACCTCCGTCCCAGTGGGCCGCAGTCCCGCGCACAACCACTACGCCACCGGGGCTCAGCGCCAGGTATTATTTTTAAAATTGCGCACACACACACACACACACACACACACACATAAATAATCTGGCGTCAACTTGAGACGATTAAGAGTGAGGGGTAGAGTGTAGCCTGCCAATCAGGTCACAGCTTGATGACCTCATGTGGAGGCATGACAGATACAAATAACTCACTGGATGCCAGACACATACACTCCCTATGAGACACTCTTGTTGACAAACCACAAAAAGCTATGCTGATAAAGCCAGAGCTGAAGGAGCCACGTGGAGAGTCACGTGGAGAACCAGGCCAGCACTAAGATGCTACCATCACTGCATCCAAAAAACTTTCCATCCACTGGCCTGTGGTCTTCCTGCATTCGGTGTCATTGCATATGTTGCATGAGTCTGAAGAGGAATTTATAGACTGGTATCAGACATATGGGCTAATGTCCACGCCTTGATCTAGACTGGCGTGGGATGTTTTCTTAATGTGCAATTACTCTTTTATATAAAACTATTTCTTATACAGATATGAGTCTCCCTGGATTTGTTTCTCTAGTCTATCGAGACTAACACACTAGATATACCTTCATTGTTCTTACTGAGAATATATACAGCAGCATATGCCAATTCAAGTTTCTACATGCACAGTTTAGTGATATTGAGTATAAACTTTGAGCTGTACAATCATTCTCTTGTTTTCAATTGTCAATATTCCAGGGCCTCTGCATTAACAAAAGATGATCATCTATCTTTTTTTACCCCATATCACTACCCTGGTGGGAGTAGGAAGCCCAGCCTTGCTCCTGAAGAGCTGCTGCTGGATTTGAACCATCAGCCCTGTGGGCTACAGTCCCTCACAACCACTATGCCACCAGGGATCAGCCATGATCATCTATTTTTAAGAAATAAGGACATCATATTAATATCACAAATACATCTAGAACTAGCCAACTAAAAAAATCCTCATTGCCATTTAGTCAATTCCTACCCGTAACGAGTTAGGACAAAGTAGAAAATAAATAAATAAATAAATAAATAAATAAATAAATAAATAAATAAAAGGGACAAAGTAGAACTTCCCCAGTGAGTTTCCAAGATTTAAAAACTTTATGGGAGTAGAAAACCTCATCTATTTCTCATGGGAACCACTGCTAAGTTTGAATGACTGACGTTGTGGTTAGCAGTTCAATGCATAGCCCAGGATTCCAGGGCTGCTAACATATGCATGCATCCGGTAGATGTATACACTCATTCAAATGTTGTGTTTTATAGGCAAGGCTAGGTTTGCTTTGTATTCTGAACTTTAAAGTTATCAGTTACTCAAGATCACAGAATTAGTCAGTGGAAGTCAAGATTAGGGGCATGAAATAAGCAAATGCTCTTTCTACCGCAACCCTATTTCATGGAAGAAATAACTCTTTGTCCTATGAAAGCAGGAGTCAATATGGACAAGGTGGCAATATATTCAGCAGGCTTGCATTTTTTTTTAATTTTCGCACATCACTGCCCTCTGGTGGAGGGCATTAAAGACTGGATAAACTCGGGATCTATTTGCAATGTGTTAAATTATGCCTTTTCACTTCATAGTTTTCTTCCCCTAAGACAACACAGAGCACATGGCATACTTCAATGGGACTTATAAGAGAGACAATCCTAGTATCTTCTAAATAGCCATAATTTTCCCTGTACAAAGACCCTCAAGTATCTAGTTTCCCTCTCATCCTGGGTCCTACCCAGGGGAGCTACCTAGCGCTGCTCCTGAGAGCCACCGCTGGATTTGAACCACCAAGCCCATGGGCCACAGTGCCGCACTCAACCACTTACACCACCCTGGCTCAGCCCAGGCTTGCATTATTTTTTTTGGGGGGGGCATCACTGCTCTCCGGTGGTGGGAGTAGGAGGCCCAGCCCCACAGCTGTATTTGAACCTCTGTCCCAGTGGGCTGCAGTCCCTCGCACAACCACTACGCCACCGGGGCTCAGCCCCAAGGCTTGCATTTTTATCGCTTGATTGTATAACCTTATCTTCAATGAAAGTTTCAATGTTTTCTTGGTAAAGACATATCACTTCTTTTGTGCACCAATGCACTTAAATTCTTAATAAACCCAGCAGAAAGCAAAGCCTTTGATGCACTTGTAGATCTAATATTGGGTCAATTATAGAATATTTTGCATTTCCTTCTAAGAAAATAAAACACCCACTGCTGTACATTTTCGTGATTACTGTGTCCTTCTACAGTGTCCGAGTCTCCTGCAGTACTTATCAGATCTCCAAGGGAAAAAGAACTAGCATTTATTATGATATTAACATTTATAAGATAGGGTCTATGAAGTGTGTCTTCCCTTAAATCTAGATGTTCAGCAAATACAAAAGTAATTCAAATACATACATTATGCCTATTTTTAGTCTGGTTTCATTAGGTTCACAAAAAAAGAAAGCCCACACCATTATGTCAGGATAGAACCTAAGATTTTCTTATCACCTTTGCAGCTAATTGGATTATTGGACAATGAAAAGATGACCTGAATGCCAGAAAACTTTTCAATTTAAATGTGTTGTTTTATGTGTGTTGCCCTGATTATGAATCATATGTAATTTTTTTGTCAAAAAAAGTAAATGGGGATCTTCAAACTTTTTAAACAGGGGGCCAGTTCACTCTCCCTCAAACCACCCTGCGGGCTGTAGTTTGAGGACCTCTGAAGTAGCATATTATTAGCAAACTTTTGAAATAATTCCTATTATCTTACCACTGAGGGAAAGCTGTCAATATTTTTATGTATATCCTTTAGGATTTTCTCTTTCTCTGTGTTTATACTGACCACACACACATTAAAAAAAAAAAAAAGGGAAAAAACAGACTCATTGCCACAGAGTTGATTCTGTCTTAGAGTGACCCTATAGTACAGAGTAGACTTCTGAGTCTGTATCTCTTTCTTTTTAACTTTTTAAAAGTTTTTTTTTGAAGGGGGGCATCACTACCCTCTGATGATGGGAGTAGGAGGCCCAGTCTTGCTCCTGGAGAGCTGCTGCTGCATTTGAACCTCCACCCCAGTAGCCCGCAGTCCTGCGCACAACCACTACGTCACGGGGCTCAGCCCGAGCCTGTATCTCTTTGGAGCAGCTGGTGGTTTTTAACTACTGACCTGGCAGTTAGCAGTCCAATGCCTAACCTACTACGGTACCAGGGACACACACACACCACACACATGTACATTTTAAAAATAATTTTATTGGGGGCTCATACAACTGCCATTACAATCTGTCCATCCATTGTATTGCAAAGAACATTTGTACACTCGGTGTCATCATCATTCTCAAAACATATTTCCACACATTTCCCTTCCCTCCCACCACACACACACGCACACACATATACACACATACATAGATACACACGCATATACCTGTACACACACATATACGCATAGGAATATACACCGACACACATACCCTAACATCCACCCTCACGTCAAAAATATGCATCTATATCAAATGCCACATATTTTTCCTTGTAACCTAAGTATGAACTATGATTTATTATCAAATACCTGAGCATTGCTCAATGAAGTGATTTGTAATTTCCCAACAGAGTAATCCTCTTAAAATTGCTGAATTATATTCTTCGGAACAGATACAAGGATTATCCAAGGTAAAAAAGCACTTGGTCAACTCATCCTTCCTATCCTCAAGTAACACAAAAGTAACACAACACATCTGGGATCTGAGAGCATTATCGATGCTGTGGTTATTGCTGCTAGGTGTCCTAGAGCATCTCAGACTTATATTGGCTTTATGCATAATAGAAAGAAATCCTGTTCAAGCTTGATATTTCCAGTTGGAGACTGTTGCTTTGACCATTGTGTTAATTCATCGAATGAAGGAATACCTTGGTTTTCACTAAGCTACTTCTCCGTCCTAGTCTTCTCTAGCCACTGGTCTTTCCTGATGTGCCTCAAGCCAGCCAGCCCTCTGTTCTTCTAAGGAGCATCTTGGTTGTATTTTTTTTAAGCTGGTTTACTTGTTCCACCGACATGCAACAAACAGTATATACATTAGTTTTGGCCATTGCTCCCATTTGAACAGGCCAACTTTCCCATTTTCCTTGTCCTTTGTTTCGTTTTCATATGCACAATGAGGTTGGCATAATTTTCCTAGAATTGAGTTCACTTTCTATTCTGTGACTAATTTCAATAATCTTTAGTACCCTTGGGATATGGCGAATCCTGGTGGTGTAGTGGGCTGCAAGTGGGGAGGCTGACTACAGTGAGCTGTTTGAAACTACCGGCTGCTTTTTCTCAGGAAGATGAGGCTTTTCCCTCTGGCCACCCACAGGGACAGTTCTCCCCTATTGCTATGAGCCAGGGAGCTGTCAGATGTGGATTACCAACCGAAACCTGCTCCTGTCCAGGTGATTCTGGCTCCCGGTGACCCATGGATGTCAGAAGAGAGCTGTGCGTGGCCATTTCACTGGAAGGAGATCACAAGCCTTCTGAACTGCCGCTGGATAGACCTGAATTTCCTACATTTTGGGTTAGAAGTCAAGTGCTTGTGAAAGATGGATAAGCTCACTGTTATCCAGTGGGTTCCACCCTGTAACACTGTCCCTGTTTGTTCCAGGGACTGTCAATCATAGTTGTGGTTCATGTTGTCCTGTGCCGCTGGCCTAGACTCATAATGCCCCTATGTACAATAGAATGAAGCACTGCCCGGTCCTTGGCCGTCCTCACACTGGTTCTTCTGTCTGTGCCGATGACTGCGGCCACTGTGTCTGTCTATCTTGCGGAGAACATCCCTCTTTTTCTCTGCCCCACTCCTTGACCAAGCATCATGTCTTTCTCCAGGGACCAGTCTCTCCTGATAACACGCCCAAAGTATATGACACAAAACCTCACCATCTTTGCCTCTAAGGAGTACTCTGGCCATACTGCCAAAATAGATGTGTTGGTTCTCTTTATTTTTTCCCAATGATTTTTATTGGGGGCTCTTACAGCTCTTACAACACTCAATACATCCTTTGTATCAAGCATATTTGTACACATGTTGTCATCTTTATTTCCAAATATTTTCTACTTGAGCCCTCCCCCCTCCCCCCCTTTTAAAAAATCATTCCATTGGGGTTCCATACAACTCCCATCACGATCAACACACATATCAATAGTATGCATACCACATCTGCACACCTGTTGCGATGATCACCCCGGAAACATCTCCCCTTCACTTTGGTCCCCACTACCAGCTTCCCATACCTCCCCTTCCCCCCTCCCCCATGACCCCTTCCTCATTTACACATTGCTATTACTTTTTCATATCCTGCTCAGTCCGTTGTGTCACTTTCCCACTGTCTGTACTCCAGAGAGACCCTATGTTAGCCCCACCCCCGTTCACTCCACCCTCCCTCCATCCTCCCGGAATCACCATACACACCACGAGTCCCAAAGGGATTATGTGTCCTGAATTTCCCATCTTGCAGGAAGCATAAAGCCTCATGTTTCTTCCCTTCAGCAGCTGCTGAGTGTGAACTGCTGACCAGGGCTTGAAGCAGCCCAACGATGCCACACCTAACCCACTGGGCCACCAGAGTGCCAGGAAGACGGATAAGTTGGGTTTTAAATCTCCGCTCTGATGACTGTTTAATGAATTTTGTGGAAACCATTTTCAGAGACTTGCTCTGTAAAACGAGCGAGAGAGATTGAGTTGGGATGGGACGTGGCGGGCCGGCTGGCCATCGGAATGACCTAAACACTTAAACCGCATCTCCCTGAATCCTAACTTAGAACTTTTGAATCTACATTTCTGGGGCGCGTTTTGGGAATCTGCCATTTCGCACGCTCTTGGAGCGCTTTGGACATATTGCTGAGAGAACCCAAGAGACTGGGTTATGCCTCCGAGTCCCTCTCCTCATAGATCTTCATTCACTTTGCTACTGTCTCCATCACGAGGGTCTCTGGATACCACATAGACAAGAAAAGCAGTGGGATAGATAATAAGGTAATAAAAAAGTAAAACACTTGAGTCATTTTCAGAAAGCAAATGAGAGCCATGGTAATAAAAGGATACCTCTTCTGTTGCTTCTTATCAGCATATCTGTTGTACAATTTGCTAAAAATTTAAAAAGTGGAATTGTTTCTTAAAGCCACTTTTTCCCTTGGTTATGACTTATATTGGTGTTTAAACAGATCCTGTCTGACAAATGGCAAGTACGCTGGCTAGATGACAATTGAAGAGTCCAAAGTCCTTTGAATTCTAAAAATCTAGGATTGTATTTCAGATAATCTTAAACACACAGTTGGCAGGTGCAACTCCCTATCTCTATGGGGAACATGCTAACATAAAGGTTTATTGAAGTTCAGCTCATTCTGGGAACATGAAACATAATATACTGATTCAAATGTACAGTCTGTCAACCAATAATAATTTAGAGCACAGGGTTTATCTATGATCTGCTTTACAGCTGTTTCTGACAACCAGTACGATGGCATTCATATTCAAAGCTTAAAAGCAGATGTAGCATTTTCATTCTTAACCAACTGCAGATAAAAAACTTCCCCAGCTCCCCTCAGTTTTTTATTAATCTTTACATCTTCCACATAAAAAAATCAAACCAAATCAACTATTTGGAGTGGAAACCAGGTTTTATTTTTAAAACTAGCAATGGGATGTACCTTTTCTTTTTCTTTTTCCAACAGTTTTATTGGCATATAATTTACATATCATGCATCTTTTTCTTTTTTATGACAATAGTAAAATGAAGGTGATACCTAATGATGCTTAAAGAACCAAAGAGAAAGTCAAGAACTGAAATATAAAAAGTGTCACCTTAAGTTAAATTTTTTGTGTGTGGGGGGGGCATCACTGCTCTCCGGTGGTGGGAGTAGGAGGCCCAGCCCCACTGCTGGAATTGAACCTCCGTCCCAGTGGGCTGCAGTCCCACGCACAACCACTACGCCACCGGGGCTCAGCCCTTAAGTTAACTTTTTTTAACTTTTTTTTTTTTTTTGCTTTTAAATCACTTTATTGGGGAATTATGCATCTCCAATCATAATATGCACATATATATACATACACAATTTGCATCAATATTTATATCTATTTGGGGGGGTGGCTCATACAACTCTTATCACAATTCATCCATCCATCCATTGTGTCATGCACCTTTGTACATTTGTTTCCATCATCGTTCTCAAAACATTCGCTTTCTACTTGAACCCTTGGTATCAGTTTCTTATTTCCCCCCCTTCCTTCCCATCGCCCTTCCCACATGAGCCCCTGATAATTTATTGTCATGTTGTCACCTCTTACCCTGTCCAACGTCTACCTTCACCCACTTTTTTTTAACTTTTAAGTGAATAAAAAGAAAGAACAACAACAACAACAAAAAGAACAATTAAGACATAATTAACCATGACTTTTTTTGCTATTGTTTGTTTTTTTTGTGGTATCACTGTGCTGGTGGGAGTAGGAAGGCCAGCCTTGCTCCTGGAGAGCTGCTGCTGGATTTGAACTGTCAACCCTGTAGACTGCAGTCCTGCACACAACGACTAGGCCACCAGGGCTCAGCCAACCATGATTTTTAAATAAAGCTCTTAGAGCCTTTTTGCTTGTCTGTTTTTAAGCCTTTGAGTTCAGAGACCATTCTCCTGCGACAGCATCTGCATTTGCAGTGGATACTTAACAATTAACGTGTTCTATCAAATACCAATCCCATAAAGGGTGGTTGTAAATGTGTAATATTCTCTCCTATACGCTCTTGTTTTGACCACCTGATCCCCTCCACCATTTGACCCAGAATTAGCAATATGAAGAAATCAAGCCATTCTAGAAGGTTTGCTATTTTATCAAGGTACGGGGTTGTTTTGTTTTATTTTGTTTTCATGGTACTTCCCTTAAAACGCAACATCCCGGAACTGAAGTGCTAAAGGGTGCCAAGAGCCATTTATCTATCACTTCCCTAACAAAGCTGGTATTATAGAAAGCCATTTGCAACACAGCCCAGCAAAGAAAGCATCATTAAAATAACTCCAGGGCTCCAATTTAAACTCACATAACAAAAGGAACCTTGGATTGGAATTGTCCTTAGAGCTTCAGTGTATTATTTGAGGAGTCGGAGTGGAGAGTTCAGATTTCATTCTGTTTCCATGGGGAGAGAGGAAACTGTCATGAAGTTAAAAGGCTGTGGAGCAAAGGTCCTTCCTCTTTTGTAAAGGGGAAATATTTTTAATTCTCTCAAAGCGCAGAGCTCTTTGACAGTGAAGGAGTGAGTGAGTGGGGTGGAGAGGAGCCCCACTGGCTTTGCTTTCTTGCAGCTTGGCTGAGGAGATGGCATCATCCACCCGATTTTATAATTATTTGTCTCTCCCACTAGATTGTGAATCTCCTGTCACGGAGATTATGTGTTTTCTGTGTCTTTGTGGAAAGGATTTGGATACACCAAGGACATTTCTTGCACTGCCGATGATCGATGATCGTCATAAGGTTGGCATTGCAGAGATATGTCCTAAGTGAGTGTGATTACATGAAAATCCCGAATTTGCATATTATAAGGGGAAGAAGTTGTTGCTATCAAAAAAGGATTCTACTGAGGATAGGGTTTCTCTTTGATAATTTCAGTGGTCGGATGGAGTTGAAGGACTTTTAAGAAAAAAGAAAAGTGCTCTCTTTGAAGTTTCTTGGATTCTACAGGATAAAGGCCTTCTCTGTCTCCCTTCACTCCCCCATTCAGCGAAGTCCATTGTATATAAAAATACCAAGTGAGTGTGGAATGTTGCAGGGGAAGGAGATGGAAATTATGCATCAGTCGCTTTTCTTGTTTGGGTTGCTGCCTCTAAAAATGAAGTAAACACCTAAGAAATGGGTGAACATCCACGTGCTTTTTAATTCTGCAGAACCATGCCAGAAGTGGTCCTAAGACTCTCAACCTCACCGACCTTCATAGGAACCTCGTGGGTATTCTTTGGGACTTGAGCAGTTCAGGATCTCAGTGGACAAGACACCTCCATTGAAATAGTTACATCAGGGGCTGAGCCCCGGTGTGCGGGACTGCGGCCCACTGGGACGGAGGTTCAATTCCAGCAGTGGGGCTGGGCCTCCTACTCCCACCACCAGAGAGCAGTGATGTCCCCCCCTCCCCCTCCCAAAAAAAAACAACAACAACCAAATAGTTACATCAGGTAAGTCAGAGACCAGGCCCGTTCCTTAAGTAGTGCATACTTTGCTAGCGCTACCAGTAGGCTGACTGGTTTATTAGAGCTGAAATTCTGAGCACCCCATTTGCAGAAGGCTATGGATGACAGTGAAAACCCAAAATCCATGTGCCGGGTCCCTGGTAAATGCATCCAATCTAAAACCAAACCAGACTCACGACTATATAGTTGATGCTGTCTCATAATCACCCAATAAGACCCCAGGGAGTTTCTGAGGCTGTAAGGGTCCATTGCATTCCTTCAGGTTATTAACTAAGGATGTAGATTATCTTGCCCTCAGGCAGAGTGCATTAGAAAGTTAATTTCCTCCACTTCTCTCCAGGGCAGTATTTCTTAGTCCCGTGGTTCTCAACCTTCCCAATGCCAGAATCTTTCAGACAGTTCCTCATGTTGTGGTAAACCGGCCCCCCCTCCAACCATAAAATTATTTTCGTTGCTGCTTCATAACTCTAACTTTGCTACTGCTATGAATCATCCTGTGAATATCTGATATGCAGGAGGTATTTTCACTGTTGCAAATTGTGACAAAAGCAATATCTGATTCTATATTGTGAAATATTTATTTCTAGAGACAATTGAAATTTTGTCTTGTAGCATGGTGTAGCCTGGGTAACAGTCTTCATAACACCGGGTACTCGCATATGGGCATATCTGCATGTGGGAAGACCTGACTGGGGACAGAAAGGAGCGATGTCTCCATTCCTAAGACCATTGGAAATAAGTGTTTTTTCTGATGGTTGCAGGCAACTCCTGTGAAAAGGTCATTTGACCCCCAAAGGGGTCGTGACTCACAGGTTGAGAGCCGCTGCCTTAGGGGCTGGCTTGGGTGTGTCCTTGATGAAGGAAGATCTCTTTACCAGGTATATTGAAAGGAACGGAACAGCCATGAGTCGCTGGACCAACCTTGTAAAGATCTCCTATCTAACCCAATGCATGTGTCCCAATATGGCCCTGTTCTTGCTTCTGCATTCCCACCTGTAACAGTAATACATTGATTGATCTGCCACCAATTTTGAACTTGTAATTGCCTTTCTTTGATGTATACCTTGTGTAACTAGCATCCTGACTTCGTGCTAATGGCCTCCCTCATCTGGATGATACGTCTGTGACTTTGTGTTGTCTTTGCCCCTTTTATAACTTAATCAATGTTCTCTTGAAATTATAATGGCGACCGAGTTCTCTTTTATATACTAAAACACTGCTGCAACCAATGGTCTCCAAACCTCAGGGGTTCTAACCAGTGAAATTTTATTTCTTGCTCATATGTCCATTTAAATTTTAGATTCTGAAATCTGTCTAGTTTTAAACTATGAAACCATTCATCTCATTTCTCAGTCAAGAAATGCCATTAAAATAACTCTAGGGTGGGTTGAACCTGGGTGGCGTAAGTGGTTGAGTGCGGGACTGTGGCCCGTGGGGTTGGCGGTTCAAGTCCAGTGGCGGCTCTCAGGAGCAGCACTGGGTAGTGCCCACGACCACCAGAGGCAGGGATGTCAAAAAAAAAAAAATAACTCTCGGGCTTTTGCTTAAACTCACAACCTGGATGGAAATTCGGCAATGTGGGAGCTCCTTGCCATCATAAACAGACCTCTTACCAGGACAGCTTTCCCCTGCCAGCCATCAGCGTCCTTCAACAGGCACCCAGGTAAGACAGCAGCTAGAGTGCACACTTGCTTTGAATTCTTTAGGGCCTGAAGACATCACATATCCCTTGATGGGATTCAGCTTGCTTGTCCTGGCTCAGCAGAACAGACAATGACTTTTTGTTGGAGTTTGTCAAACCAAGAGCTGAAAGGGTACTTGAAATCAGGGTTCTCTCTCAGGTGAGCAGCAGGGCAGCAGGGCAGCCACTCAGTGTGAAAATTGCAGATTTGTGTTCCTTACTTTTTTTTTTAGCATTCTTCTGCACAACAGCATATTCTAAGTTCCCTTAGAAATGTTCATTCTTTCCGTAAGTATAAAAAATTAGGCAGAACTCTGTTTGTAATATTTATTTATTCATTTCATAAAACTTGTTATCTTTCTGCTGAAATGATACGTTTTTATCCCTTGCATGTGTTACTTCAGTAAACAAACATCATGTCAAGAGGAAAAGTGTCAAACAACCAGAGGGTGGCATGCCATTCATTTAAGCTTTGTGTGATGCCCCAAATTCTCACAGGATAGTGTGAATGAATTACGCTATTCCTGAAAGTATTCAAAGATATTCAAAAAATACTGGCAGAATTGGGGCTGAGCCCTGGTGGCGTAGTGGTTGAGAATAGGACTGTGGCCCACTGGCTTGGCGGTTCAAATCCAGCAGCTGCTCTCCAGGAGCAGGACTGGGTCTCCCACTCCCACCAGAGGGCAGTGATGCCCCCTCAAAACAAACAAACAAACAAACAAACAAAAGACCAGAAAAAAAAATACTGGTAGAACAATTACTATATATCCAGCAGAAGCAGAAAAGCATTTTTCAAAGATGAACACACTAGGTTCAGAGAAAGTCACCTGTTTTTAATATGTCAAACATAATGACCATGTCCTGGAGACAGGGGATCCTATTCATCCAGAGAACAGATAAATCTTACAGCCATGATGCTTAGATAAAAGGGAAGAATATGCTGAATGAGGCCTACAACTATGAAGCAACTTGGAAATATCTTATATAATAGTTTTGGGGTTTTTTTGTCAGGTATTATTTAATATTTTTTTGGGGGGGTGGTTTTTTGGGGGGGCATCACTGCTCTCCAGTGGTGGGAGTAGGAGGCCCAGCCTCACTGCTGGAATTGAACCTTCATCCCAGTGGGCCGCAGTCCCGCGCACAATCACTACGCCACCGGGGCTCAGCCCTATTTAATATTTTTAATTAATATTTTAAAACTCTTTCTATGACATAATCTAGTTTTGTGTATCTCTTTTGTTGACCTTATTTAAGCATTAACTGTATGAAACAGCAAATTACCTTTTGGTATATCATTTTTTATACAGTGAACCGGTGGCAAAATTATTTAAATCTAACCACTGCATATATTCTTCTGTTAAAATCTTATCCATAGCTGGGTTTGAGGAACATGGTGTGGTAATTACAAAGTCTGGTGTCAATTGAGGATTAAGAGTGTAGGGGTGGGGTCTGGTCTGTCAACTAGATCATAGGTCTTATGTGGGCATGGCCTTCTGAGAATTCTGGGAAATCCAGTATTCCTTCTTGGAGGTGGGAGAAACTATATCTCTCTGCTGACTTCCTGTGAGACATCCTTGAAGAGTAGCTACATGGCCCTACCCGGACGAAGCCCTGGGTGCTGGAGAAGCCACGGGGAGAGCCCTGGCATCGCTGAGATGGTTACACCACCACTGGATCCAAAGTTTTTCTACCCATCGGCCTGTGATCCTCCTGCATTCAGGGTCATTGTATGTGTCTTGTGAGTTTGAAGAGGACTTGATAGATGGGCATCTGACTTATGGGCTTGAACTGGACTGAGTTGAGATTCTTTCTTAAGATACAGTTACTCTTTATGTAAAGCTCTCTTTTACACCTATAAGTTTCTATAGGTTTGTTTCTTTGGTCTACCTGGACTAACACATGTGAGCAGTGTCATCCAACCAGGGGCCAACGAGGGTAAGGACATGGGTGTTGTGAATCAGTTAGACAGCTTCTCAGTAAATGTTTGCGCGATTAAATGAAATACTTCTCTCCAAGTCTCATCCTAGGTCTGGTGCTTAACACCTTGTAAAGATGATTGTCTGGGGTAAAATAGTTCTGTGTCTATAGTTCCTTGGAATTCAAAACCCCCAAACTCACTGCTATCGAGTCTTTTCCAATACAGAGAGTCTTGATAGGACCAGGTAGAACTCTCTCTGGATTTCCAAGACTATAACTCATTGGAGAGTAGAAAACCTTCACTTTCTCCTGCAGATTAGATAGTGGGTTTCAAACTGGTGACTTTGCAGTTAGCAGCAAAGTAACCACTACACAGTCACTGAGTTATATATCTCCTTGAAGACATCTTACACAAATTACTCTGCATATATATACTAACCCTGAATGACAAAATTCTTTAAGCCAATTGTGTTAGTGCAGGTAGACTAGAGAAACAAATTCGTAAACACGCATATATGTATAAGGGAAAGGTTTATATACAAGAGGAATAGAACATTGAAAAAGCATCCCAACCCAGTCCAGTCCAAGGTCATAAGTCTGATATTAGCTCATATGTTCGATACAAATCTATAAAGTCTCCTTCCGGCTGAGCCCCGGCGGTGTAGTGGTTGTGTGCAGAACTGTGGTCCACTGGAATGGAGGTTCAATTCCAGCTCTACAGGAGCAAAGGTTGGGTCTGCTACTCCCACCACCAGAGGGCAATGATACCTAAATAAATTTTTTTTTTTTTTAAATTTAAAAATCGGGCTGAGCCCCGGTGGCATAGTGGTTGTGTGCGGGACTGCGGCCCACAGGGATGGAGGTTCAATTCCAGCTCCACGGAGCAAAGGCTGGGCCTCCTACTCCCACCACCTGCGGGCAGTGATGCCCCGCTCCCCCCCCCCCCCAAAATTTAAAAGTCTCCTTCCAACTCACAAAGCACTTGCAATTATTCCAGGACAGTGGATGCAGAGTCTTGTGTATCCAGTGGCGGTAGAAACATCCTGGGGCTGGCAGGGGTCTCCCCATGGCTCCTCATTTCTAGGACTCAGGGTCCATTAGCAGTATCCATTGGTAGTAAAAGTATCTCAGGGCTGATAGGTGTCTCTCCATGGCCTCCCAAGCATCTCAGTACTGGCAGGAGTCTCCACATGGTTTCTCCGGCCCCAGAGGTTTGGTTCCATCATGGTAAGCCCATGTGGCTTCCCCTCCAGCTCCTCCAGTCTCCAGGGATCAGGATCTATCAATCAGCATGTTGTCACCTCATCTTGTCAGTAGTTCATCTCCAAAGAACTGAGTCTCTGGTCTCTCATCTCCATGGGAGAAATATCGCAAGATTTCCCAGAATTCTCAGAGAAAGCTATACCCACCCAGAGGCCTCATTGGCTATTTCCAGATTGACAGGCTAGACTCCACCCCTACACTCTCAATTATGAAATTGACATCAAGTACATGACCGCCACAGCAGTGGAAAGGTTGTGAGGATGTTGAGAAGGGGTGGGGTGTGTGTGTGTGTGATCTGATCTATAGTCTCAAGTTACAGTTATAGATCCTTGACTGTTATAGTTATATATACATATACATACATATATAGGCATATATATGCACCCTCCATGTAATAGGTTTTGTCTATTCAACAAGTACTTATATAGCACTTGCTGTGTCTGACACTTGACTAGCTTTAATGAATACTGTTACATAGCATAGGCCATGAAGCATAAACGATGATTGACTCCATGTGACAGTTGCAGACATTGAGATTCAGAGAGGACAAGTCCTGTTGCTGCTGGAAGGTGCTAACAAGTTGGTTCCCACTCCTAGCAGTCCTATGTCCAACAGAAACGGACACTGCCCAGGCTTCATAATTGCTGCTGGGTTTACCAGAGTGTCACAATCATGATGTCTATCTGTTGAGGTGGGGGCCTCCATGTTTTGCTGATCTTCAACTTTACCAAACATGTGGACCTTCTCAGGGACAGGTCACTCCCCCTTACAGGCATAACCTATACTTAATAACTCCTATGTGATGGAGCACAGATTCAAAACCAGATAGTTGGGTTTGAGAGTTCCAACTCCCCACAGCCACCCCATGTTGTCTCTCTTCATGTCATCCTCTCTCCAATTTTTCTACACATGACTTTGTACCCGCAGAGCAACATGGCACACGAGGTGAGATTTGCTGAAATTTCTAAAGAGACCATTGCTTTTTTGCACGCGCCATTCAGTAACTGTAGCTAGAAATAGAGCCTAATGAGCATATAAAAGGAGGCTTCAAGAGGTTCTTGGAAATTTCCCACGGTCTTCTAATTCCATTTTCCCTTGAGCTTTTGAAGTCCCTTTGTATTTTAGACTCAACAAGCAAATTTCAGAAACCCTTAAGTTTTCCTAATTCAAGTTGCTTCATCAGACCGAAACAGTTAATGATGAGAATGCTAGCCCCTAACAGCAGACTGAAGGAAAAGATTGGCAACTATGCCTTTAATCTTTTTTTTTTCTGTACATGAGAGTTTTATACAAAGGGTAATTAATTGTACATTAAGAAAACATCCCAGGGGCTGAGCCCCGGTGGCGTAGTGGTTGTGCGCGGGACTGCGGCCCACTGGGACAGAGGTTCAATTCCAGCAGTGGGGCTGGGCCTCCTACTCCCACCACCGGAGAGCAGTGATGCCAAAAAAAAAAAAAAAAAAAAAAACCATCCCAGGCTGAGCCCCAGTGGCTTAGTGGTTGTGTGCGTGACTGTGGCCCACTGGGATGGAGGTTCATTTCCAGCAGCGGCTCCACAGAAGCAAAAGCTGGGCCTCCTACTCCCACCACCAGAGGGCAGTGATGCCCAAAAAACAAAAGAAAAAAAAGAAGGAAAACATCCCAATCCAGTCGACTCCAAGATCATAAGTCCGATATTAGTAACCCTTGTTTTTAAAGTCAGGTCATATTTACTCCTTCATTTATTTTATTCAACCAATATCTATTAATTCACC
This sequence comes from Nesogale talazaci, assembly GCA_004026705.1. Taxonomy (NCBI): domain Eukaryota; kingdom Metazoa; phylum Chordata; class Mammalia; order Afrosoricida; family Tenrecidae; genus Nesogale; species Nesogale talazaci. The sequence continues at coordinate 13,579 of PVJH01020704.1, read as the reverse complement.
CTCCATGATATACAAAGGTTCAGTCAGGCAGGGCTTGCTTCCTTAGAAAAATGGCATTTGTGTGGGTTTGAATATAGAGAAGGACCAACTTTTGTCAAAGATCTGGGGGTTGGGGATGGGTAGTACTTTGAAGATCCTGAAGGAAAGTCAACTCATTCAGAGCAAGGGTTGTGTGCTAGTCTCGCTAGACTTGAAAAGTAAACCCACAGACACTCACATGTGCATAAAAGAGAACTTTATATCAAAGAACAATTGGACAATAAGAAAACATTACAGCCTGGTCCAGATGAAGTCCATAAGTCTGATATTATCCCATGTGTGGATCTAAGTCCATAAATCCTTTTTTAGACTCATGAGGCCATGCAACAATGCTGAATGCATGAGGGTCAGAGGCCAGTGGGTGGAAAGTCTTGTGGATCCAGTGGTGGTGGACATATCTCAGTGATAGCATGGTGCTCCACGTGGCTCCTCCAGCTCCAGGGTTTCGGCTGCAATCAGTGTAGCTCCATGGGGCTTTTCAGCAGGAAGTTGAAGCATAGAGACAGTGTATCTGGCCTCCAGTGAGTGAGCAATCCCCTTCGTGCCTCTAAATGAGATCACCAAGATGTGACCTGATTAACAGGCTAGACACCATCCCTGTGCAAGTTGACAGATTATGTAACTGCCACAGGTGCGGAGGTATGTGGAAGTTGGAGAAGCAACATGGATCTAGAAAACCCTGAGGGTTTTATTGCTTATCCAAGAGAAATGACAATTCAATAAAGAATTGTTACAGGGGCCATGACATCATTGGATTTTCATTTGAAAAAGATCTTTGGTGGATTCCAGGGGCCCGTGGAGTGGAGGAGGTAGAACCGATAGGAAAGCTACTGCAGTTGTCCATATTCACTTGCATTAATACAACTGACTGACACATCTGTGTGTGAGACTGTCCTTGCTATTTCCCCTTGAAATTCAACATACAATCAAACCTTTCATCTTCCCTTGGATTTTGCTTGTTCCTGCCTGGGTGTCCTCTCTCTCCTTGATGTGAGGGCACTTTGAGGTCTCCAAAGATAACATTATTTGGTCTTTCCCATTACATTCTCTTTCCCCATTATAATTTAAGATTGAGAACATGGAAGCAACGAGTCTCGGAGAGGGCATACAGATAACTGGATAATAAATCATTGAAAGGTTATATAAATAGATCATTGAGTATAATAAATATTTATGGTTCCCATGAGTGAAAGGGAAAAGCATTTGAGGATCTATCTGCCAGTGAAATGAGAGGCAAAGATGGCTTTCTTTCGTTGGAAGGAGAGGGCGGGTGTTGTAGGAAAAAGGTTGGAATCTGACAAATCTATCCTGAAGTATTTTTCTCTTTTCATTGATGAATTCAAGATTTCCAGGGTATTGTGAGATGGTCCTACAGAGTCAAGGACACTTGCCTCTGTCTGTTGCTCATTCATCTCTACAACTTTGACCTTCATAAGGCTTAAGATGACACCCTGGCCAGTAGGAAAGGAAAATGGGGAAGTGAAGACTGAACAATTGGCACAAGCTGTTTCTTTGGCTCATACCTCATGAGTCAGAATTTAGCCACAAAACCAAGAGGGGCTGAGAAATCGTGTCTGCTATTCTAGTAGGAGGAAACAAACAGTAGATGCCGACAGCAATTTCACCCACAGAATGGTCGATGGCAGGAGACTACGTTTAGAGTGCTTATCTATTGGGAGAAAAAGACACCAAACAAATAATTATATGAACACATAGATAATTATAACCAGGCTCTGTAATTAAAGTAATTTGAAGGAGACGTACAGGTGTCATTTGAGTTATTAAATGAAGAGTCAAATCTAGTCTGATGGAGGGGTAGGAATGGGAGCAGGGGTTGAGGGCAGACTTTGCTGAGAAAATAACATCAAGATTGAGACCAGAAGGGAGATGAAACACGAGTTCAAAGAAAAGTATTTCTGGCAGAGAAAATCCAGCAGGTTCACGCTTCCTTGCAGAGGCTAAGAGACTCTTGTCTAGGGAGGAAGAGGAGAGGAGAAAGAGCTGTCAGGAGACCCAAAGGGAGTGGTTAGAGATGAGTGTGGAGAAACAGTTCAGAGAATAAGTTGACTAGGTGAGTCCATGCTGAAATTTAGTTAAAAAAATCATCACAGTGGTGGAGGTGGAAAAGGTGTTCGAGAGGGTCAAACCGGAGGCAGGGAGATCAAGTAGAAGCTGACTGCACTAAACTGAGAGGAGATTGAAACAGAAATATTCATGGAAGGTGTTCCATAGGATGGAGCGTGTCCTGTGGGTTTCTGAGACTATAACCTTTTACAAGAGTAGAACACCTCATCTCCCTTCTGTTGAATAGCTAGCGGGCTGCAACACTGACCTCCAGGAAGGGTGCTAGGAAAATGAAATTTTTAAGTCTTTTATGAAAACATCTTAATTTTTACTCTTATGCACATATCAGACAATTCAACCATTCAGTCATATCAAGGAGAATTGTACAATCATTACCACATCAGTTTTACAGCTTCCCCACCCCGTCTATCCACATTCTTGATAAAAAGCCCATTGAATAAATGAGAAGACAAATTCATTTGCCCTGAGTATGGTGCTGTCTTTCACCATTTATTTACATCTCTAATCTCTCTCAGCAATGTATTCTACTTTGCAGTACATAGCTCTTGCATATAATGTGTTTTCTATGCTCTTGATTTTTCACTTTCTTATGGTGAAAATATACACAACACAATGTATGTCATTTCAGATTGCTGAAGACAAAATAGGTGCATAAGCAAATGTGGTGAAAAGAACTGATAGTGCCCAGCTATAAGAAGACATAACATCACTTCTTGGCCTTTTGGCCAAGATCAAGTGTAGAAGACATAGCATTTGGGGTCTTAAAGGCTTGAAGTTAAACAAGGAACAATAAAGCCCAAAAGGAAGAAGCACAAGAGCCTGTATGATCAGGTGTTGACAGGATCAGGTATCAGGCACGAGAAGATCCCAAATGATCATATCAATGTAAATGAGGGGGATCAGAGTGGAGACCCCATGCCTATCTGTCAACATTTGGCCATCCCTCCACAAGGGTCATAAGTTATCCAAACTTATGACAAAACATTCCTCTAGTTCTTTGATGCTTCCTCCCCCCACTATCATGATTCCAGGCCACTGGTACAGATACGAACTCATGACACTCAGAATTCAGGACAGATAACCCCTTTGGGAATTATAATGGGAGCAGTGATACCATGAGAGTAGGGGGAAGGCGGGGGGAGACAAGGGATCCATTGCAATGACTGATGTATAAGCCCCCCTAACACACACCAGTGGTTGAACAACAAATGTAGGTGAAGTGATACAGCAGAAATTATAAGATATGAAAATAATAATAATTTATCATTTATCAAGGGACCACAAGGGTTGCAAAGGAAGGGGGAAAAGGGAGCTGCTATCAAGGGCTCAAGTAGAAAGAAAATATTTTGAAAATGATGATGGTAGCATATGTATAAATGTGCTTGATACAAGTGATGTGTGGATTGTTAGAAGAGCTGTAAGAGCCTCCAATAAAAATGATGTAACTATGTGAAAAAAAAGCATGTGATCTCAATGATATTTTGTACTTTTGATGATTATTGAACATGGTTCTATTGTTTTCATGGTATTTTCCACTTATTTGCTGCTAATATATAAGTGAAAAAAAATTCTACTCAAATAGAGCCCACAATTTTTCTGTCATTCTATTCAATGAGAAGGCGCAATCGTAACTGGGCAAGGTGAAGCTGCTGCTATCTAGTTATTCACAACTCCCCCGTGCCTCTTTTAACCCAGGCAGTCACCATGCTTAGTATGAAATAGTGATTAAAGACACAGATTTGTCCCCAGAGCAGGACTTCTAAGGGTAAGTGAAGCATTTAATCTGGTGCTCAAACAAAGAAACATTATTTTGTTCCAATGTTGGAGGAAAAAGCAGGTGCCCTGACTGTACAAGAAATGATACAGTTTCTGCAGAGTGGCTCCTTTCCAAGAGCTTTTCAAGGATAATTTCTACTCATTCATCTTTTTTTTTTTAAGTCAGTCATTGTGCATTTTTCATAAAGATGACCATGTTGTCTGAAAGGCAAACAAGTTTCAGGGAAACAACACACATCCTTTAGTGGGAGGAGAAAAGGTACCCGTTGCTCCATCCAGAAAGCTATATGGGGCTATTTTCCCTGGCTGTCGGTCCCTGCAGGAATGTGGGTGTCATGGATGCAGCTGGCACCACCTCCTGAAGGAGAAATTTTTTACATGTCTTCAATAAGCTCGTTGCCTCCTTCTCTGAGGGGTTTACTCCTCCTGACACTTGTGGAGATTTTTATTATGTGTTTGCTGCTCACCAGGTATAAACTAGCTCGTGATAACCATAGGACATCCCTGTGTGCTTACTGTAAGAAAGGGGGGCTGGGGACAGATTCTCCAAGGTTGTTTGTTCAGGTTAGCTGATCCATGCCTCCTGAATCCATTCACACAGTCTAATACATGTCTAAGGCAGACAGTATTAAAAATACGAAAGAGTACAGTGAAAATAAGATCTCCTTGTAAAGGAGAAGAAATGGTTAGAAAAACAAATTTTGCTTATAAAATGGACTCAAGTACTTTAAGTGTCTCAGACTGGGTGGCTTTAGACTGAGTTTTACGTGGGTGTTTTTTGGTTTGTGTTATTGTATGGAATTTTACTGGGTCTGCTCATCCTTCAATTTCCCATCTATTTAGTTTCTTCTTCAAATCACTGAGACGAGATGATTTTTGGTCTTCAGCAACATTGTCCTGGGATGGTGTCAATGGTTAATGCTCCAACACACTCAGAACTTACCAGGAGAAAGGCCTGCGCATCTACTTCCTATAGGACACAGGCTTGAATAAAATGTGATGCGCTGCACTTCTGCTTGGCAATATCTGGGGTCAAGTTGCAAGTTGGACCCAACTGACTGGCACCTGGCTTGGCTGGCCTGCCTTAGAGAAGAAAGGGGGGAGGAAAACTAGTCTCAAGGAGGTTGTGACAGACAGGTAGTGAACATAATGGATGTGCTTAGTCTGATATTTTGGTCTAAACTTGACTTTCGCCATTGTCTTTGGCATTTTGGGTCATCTGGACTTCTGATTTTGACTTTCCCACAAGGATTTTTTTTTCCCCAATGATTTTATTGGGGGCTCTTACAGTTCTTCTAGCATCCAATACATTATTTGTATCAAGCATGTTTGTACACACATTGCCATTTTCATTTCCAA
>PVJH01020703.1:0-40233 GCA_004026705.1 Nesogale talazaci | reverse complement strand
CTCCAGAGTGAGTTTTCTCAGAGCGCAAATTCTGGATGCCTAGCCTCCAAAATTGTAAGGAAATAAATTTGTTTGTTAAAGTCAGTGATACTTCTATTACAATAGCAGTAGATAACTAAGTCAGATAGCCCCTCTCACTATAAATACTCTTGGACTGCTGAACCTCCCAGGAAAAATGAACGGCTGATGCCCACGAGGCTTGTATAAGACAAGGACTTCCCAGTACCAGAGGTGGGATTTCTTGCTGGATCATTGCATGACTGCAAGGGCACCTCTATAAATAACCCAGTGACTGAGGTATATGCGAGTAGGGGCAAACTTTAGAGTCCTTCAGCCTTGTCTGTTCATGAGTTGCTGGACATCTGCCCTGGGGGCGTCTAGGAGCACTGGTGGTGGGGGAGTGATTACGCTGGGCTGCAGGTCATATGGCTGGCGGGTGGAAACCAGCAGCAGCTCTGCTGGGGGGGGAGGGGGGGACAGACTGGACCTTGTATTCCTGGGAAACAGCGGGGTGGCTGTGAGTCAGCATTGACTAGATTGTGGCGAGGAGGAACCTGAGAGGAAGTCCTGAAGCGAAGGCCAGAAGAAGCGGTGATTTCTGAAGAAAAAACAAACACCACGACCACCACCAACAAAAACCAACCATCGATAAAACTAGTGAGCACAATTCCGCTTTGACTCTGAAATCAAACAACAACATCAACAACAAAACACTAGCAAAAATACCTATATGCCACATGAGCATACCAAAACGGGGAAACGGAGAGGGTCAGAAGCCATAGGTAGACAGCCTCTAGAGTACACGAAGGCTCTCTGGGGTGCCTAATAGACACAGAAGAGCCTCCAGGGCCACCGGCAACGGTGCTGTGGGGAGGCGTCACCACGACTGGCTCCGGGTGGGCTGGGCAAACTTTGGGCTGTCTTGGTTCCTAATGAAACATGCTATCAGCAACTTTCATCCTCACCCAAGAGAAAAAAACAACTGAGGTATATCCTTAAAAAAACCCTTCAGTTTCAGCGTCTCAGGAGCCCATCTCTAGCCAGATTAGTTGTTATTAGCACAAGAAAAAGACCCTGGAATAAATATTAATGCTATTTGGAGAGATACAGGTGGATATGGTATTCACAGGCAAGAATCATCTAGATATCTCAAAAATGAGAACGAGAAGAATCGAATAATAAAACTCAATAGATGAACGGAAAAGCATAATGAAGAATGCTGAAGGATGAATCAATCATCTGGAAGATCAAGCAAATATGAGGAACCCAAATCAAAGAAGTTGGAAGTATAGATAAAACAGGAAAATACCAGGGGGACAGTTCTTGGATGTTTCCCCAACAAGTATTTAATAGGAATCCCAGAACTGTGTAAGAAAATAGGTAAATAAGCGAGAAAAAGCCTCAATTTGAAAAAAATTTCTCAGAGTGAGAAGATACTACTCAGTAAAAAAAAAAAGAGAGATACATAGCAAAAATAAAGCAAAAACAAGAAGTTAAAAAAAGAGAGAAAAATCCAATGCCATTAAGTCAGTTGGGATTCATAGAGACTCTATATAGGATTTCTGAGACAGCAAATCTTTTTAAAAGCAGACAACCTCATCTTTTCCCCTTGAAGTGACGAGATGATTTAAACAGCCCAATGCTTAACCCATAGTGCCACCAGGGCTCTTTCATAGGTTAAAAGGAGTGGGGTAAATATAGGAAAAAGAAAGAGAAAGGCAAAAACTAATTCATAGAAGGTAACAGAGATTAATGATGACAACAACAACAAAATCCCAGCTGGTTCTTCAAAGGGATAATGAAATAAGTAATCTTATGGTAAGACTGATTAAGAAAGAAAGGAGGAAAAAACATGAGAGTACAAACAGTATCCACAACAAATAAGAATACCAAACTACAGATGCAGGAAAGAATTAAAACTCGTGAGGCCACTATTTTAGGTCTGGGGCAGAAACTAGAAAACTTGGTCCTGGAATATCTTGTCAGCCAAAAAATGAGGATGTTCTCAAATACTTCCGAGGTTCTGTCAAAAAGTACAGAAACCAACCCAAAGGGATTTCTAATGGCTAAATATGGGCAATTTGAGCATTAAAAAATGTATATTGAATTGAAACATATTATGTATATTAAAATATATGATGTCATAAGGATGCCATGGGGGGGAAAATTCTTATGCTCAATCTTAAAAGATGGCTTAAAATTGACTTATTTTCAGAAAAATAGACAAATAAACAGAGGAAAGAATTAAGCATTTATTCTGCATTCCTCATATAAACTCTAACTCTAGGTACCATGAACAAGAGTTCTTTACAGTTGGACTTTGGAAAACAAATACAGAAAGAATGATAGATTTTAATGTCACCACTTCCCAGCCCTAATGACACAATGGATCTAGTCAATGTCTGATAAAACTATTAGTTAAAAAAAATCAATTGGGACTTTTATAATGGTTAATTAGGTAAATACGCTAAGCCATAAAAAAAAAATCTTAATACCAAAGAGAAAATGAGCCACTATTTAACTCCTCAAGGGATGTAATAGGAACCTCTTCTGAGTGTTTTCCCCAAGAACTCATAGTGAAACCAATCAGGTCTCTGAACCTAACTCCTGTCTTCAGATACAGAGGCACGGGAGCGTGTCACGCAGCATAAGGCATGGAATGAATCACCCAGACCCAGCCTATGCGAAGCTGCAAAAGAAACACGCTGTCATTTTTTATTACCAATTAAATAGTAAGAAAAAGAAAGACAAATTAAGAGAGTGAAAAGTTGTACCGACTCGACAGAATGCATGGGCCTGGCTGACTTGAAGAAATCTCATCTTTCCCCTGTGATGTGGTTGATGGTTTTCACCTCAACTGCTGACTGCCTGTAAGAAGCCTGATTCGGAACCTGCGATGCCCCAGGGCTCCTGACCAAAGTGAGAGGTTTATAAAAAGAAAAAGAGGCCACTTTGAATCTTGGCCAAAGAACCTAAGAAAAAAGGAGTGGTGGGGGGTTGGGGGACAAGAGAACAGGAGGCCTCACAATGTTTCCTTATTCTTCGGAAGTGAAGGGACTGAAAGACTGAGGACAGGGTAAAAGGAATGCTTCATAATGTTCACTTTGATAGTTTTGAGTTTTATATTATGCATATGACTAATCTATGAAAGAGGAATAAGATAATTTAAAATATTTTTAAATGCTGATCTCATTATGATCTTTATGATAATATTTTCTGGAAATCTAGTTGAAACGGGTAGCTTGCTAGAAATTATCTTGCCAAAATAAGCTTAAGAAAAGGCATAGCATGTAAATAGCCTAAAAATCTTCAAAGAAATTGAATTACTACTTTTTTTTTGGTAAAAAAATACTCATGAAAAATCTTAAAATATTATTTTTAAAAAAAGGAGGGGGAAGGAGGAGCTTATACCAAGGGTTCAAGTAGAAACTATTTGGAAATGAAGATGGCAACATGTGTATAAATATGCTTGATACAAATGATGTACTGAATGTTAAAAGAGCTGTAAGAGCCCCCAATAAAACTATTGAAAAAATCCAACCAAAAAGAGAAATAAATATTTCACAATATGTAATTTAAAAAAATGCTAAAAGTTCTCCAACTTTTGGAAAATATAATTCCTGTTTTATACAGTGTCAATTTAGAATGAAAATGCAAGTTGCAAGAAATTGGCACAATATAAAAATACTTTATATGAAATTATTACATAAGAAGAGATTGTCAAAATTTGATATTTATCCTCTCTCCCTAGTTTCATGTAGGCCTTGAGAAGTGACCCTTTCTTCCAGGTGAAGGGGTGTTACTCAAGTTTCCTGTCAGTTTAACAGATCGTCACTCTGTAATCTTATACAGTCCTCCAAGACAGTGACATTATAAGGCTCAATTTGCTTCCTATAAGCAGTCACTGTAGTAGAGCGGTTCCTTCTCTGGACTGAAACCCATAAACTGTACCACCCTAGGAGAGGAAGAGAGACTAGAGATGAATTATGCACAAGCAAATTCATCTTGCAGACGCAGGCTTTAAAATTTCCTTTCCCTCACCAGGAGAGAGGTCTGAGGGGTTAATCCCAATTCCAACTACATGGATAGCCTCCCCTCCCCCCAGAAGAATTTACTTCAGAGGACAGCACTGAAGCTACAGCTCAGGGAGAGGGACATGTCTGACAGAGCACATGGGAGCAAAGGAAGGGGGAGGAAGAGAGAGAGGAGCACATCCTGGCCCACCAAGACTTGAGAACGATATCCCCGCTCAAAGCAGACAATCCAGAGAGAAGACCCCACTATGAGACATGATATCTGTCACTGATCCATAGCCCTACAAGGGACAACAATGGAGAGCGTGTGGGAGTTGCATCTGATCTGAGCTCACCACACCGAGGCAAAACACTAATGGGCTTGTAACGGAACAGCAAGGGAAGCAGCGCAATGAAGTTCCAAGGGAGTACCAAATATAGACTCTGGGGTCAGGGCATGGCACCCCATCATACTCAGCTGAAAAACACTCCTAAAGGTTAACAAACAGACTTTTAACTATCTATAGACTTTTTTTTTAATCATAGATTTTGTTGTTCTTGTTGTTTTGTTTTGTTGCTTTGTTTTGTTCTGTCTTGTTTTTGTGCATATTATTATCTCTGCAGGTCTTTCTAGATAAGGTAGGCTGGATAAACAATCTGAGGTTCCGGAGGGGACATGGGAGAGGCGGAGGTGGAGGAAAGGAAGTGGTGTTAACAACTCCAGGGACAAGAGAACAACAAGTGATCCAAAATTGGTGGCAAGGAGGGTCTAAGAGGCCTGGAAGGACTTGATCAAGGGCAATGTAATTGAGAGGAATTACTGAAACCCAAATGAAGGTTGAGCATGATAGTGGGAGAAGAGGAAAGTAAAAGGAAATAGAGGAAAGAACTAGGAGGCAAAGGGCATTTATAGAGGTCTAAATATATGGATGTACATATATAAATATATTTATATATGATGATGGGGAAATAGAATTATGTGCATATATTTATAGGTTTAGTATTAAGGTAGCAGATGGACATTGGGCCTTCACTCAAGTACTCCCTCAATGTAAGAACACTTTATTCTATAAAACTGGCATTCCGTGATGCTCACCTTTCCAACATGATTGCTGAAGACAAAGCAGGTATATAAACAAATGTGGTAAAGAAAGCTGATGGCGCGTGGCTATCAAAAGATATAGCATTTGGAGTCTTAAAGGCTTGAAAACAATCAATTGGCCAGCTAGCTCAGAAGCAACAAAACCCACATGGAAGAAGCACACCAGCATGTGTGATCATGAGGTGTCAAAGGGTTTAGGTATCAGGCACCCAAGAACAAAAAAAAAATCCTATCATTGTGACTGAGGGGGAGTGCAGATTGGGGACCCAAAGCCCATGTGTAGGCAACTGGACATTCCCTTACAGAAGGGTCACAGGGAGGAGATGAGCCAGTTATGGTGCAGTATAGCAACGATAAAACATACAACTTTCCTCTAGTTCCTAAATGCTTCCTACCCACCCCCTCCCCCCCACTATCATGATCCCAATTCTACCTTACCAATCTGACTACACCAGAGGATGTACATGGGTACAGAGAGGAACTGGAAACAGAGAGAATCCAGGACAGATGATCCCTTCAGGACCAAAGGTGAGAGGGGCGATACTGGGAGGATGAAGGGAAGGTGGGGTAGAGAGGGTGACATGATTAAAAGGATGTGCATATATCCTCCTCCCTGGGGGACAGACAACAGAAAAGTGGGTGAAGTGAGATATCAGACAGTATAAGATACAACAAAAATAATAATAATTTATAAATTTTCAAGAGTTCATGATTGAGGGGGGAGTGGAGAGGGCAGGGGGAAAATGAGCTGCTGATAACATGGGGTCAAATGTAAAGCAAATGTTTTGAGAATGATGATGGCAACAATGTACAAATGTGCTTGACACAATGGATGAATGTGTGGATTGTGATAAGAGTTGTACGAGCCCCCAATAAAATGATGTAAAAAAAATTTCCTTTCCCTCAATACAGCTTCTCCAGTAATCCAGAATAGGTGACATTGTTGAATTCATGCCAACTCCTTAAACAATAAGTGGCCACCCAGAGGCACAGAGATAAAAAGAATGCTATGTATTTCTGGACATTACATATTTAGTAATGCTATGAAAACAGGGCAAAAAATTGCCACTAATTTCAGAGTAGAGAGGTCCTTGAATGACACAAATAGTTTGCACTTAACTACTAATCTGTAAATTGGCAGTTTAAATCCTAAGTACTATAGGTGGAAATACTGGTGATATGCTGCCAAAAGATTTTATATATAATATATATGACATCCCAGCTGATGCCACATGCAGCAAAAGAACCACTAGCCAAACCCTACCAAGACTCCTGACCTATAGAGTCCTGGGAACATTTTTTAAAAAGATGTTGGAATAAGTTAGTAAATTATGCAGTTGCTTGATAACAATTATTACCTAAACAATTATGCAGTTGCTTGATAACAATTATTACCTAAACAAGATCTGATACTGTCTTTTCAGAACATATTCCCAGTCTGTCCTTCTTTTCCCTAGCTTAGAGCACACTGGTCCACAAGTGTGTCCATCCTTCTGCAGCATGGGTTGCCTTGAGGCTCCCAATACCAGTTGGGGCTTCCTTCAATCTGTTCTAGCCACAGAAACCATCTTGCTGTTATCAAACCCACCAAGCCCAGGGATACTTAACTTTGTACCCACTGGTGCTGTGGCTAGGAGTGCCATTTCTCTATCCATTTATAGGACTAACCTGTCATTCTATTCACTTGATTTTGTGCCAGTGCCACCTCTCTCTCCTTGGACAACCAGTCTGACCTTCAATGTAAACCATTGTTCATTGCTCATCATTTTCAGTTCCAGCCCTGGTCCAATTTCCCCATAGCCTTTTCATTCCTACCAGGTAAGCTAGTCTAATGGTTATCAAGAACTAGAGAGTAATCTCAATGACTGAATTTTTGGAAGCAGACTGGCAAGCCCAGGTGCCTCTGGTGGTCTCGAATCATAATTGGGTGAGTGTATTTCCCCCTGCAATGTATGTAAAACCACCCTCTACTCCCCATCTGTAGCAGAGAGGAAACTGGTGAGTTCATGGAGAGGGGCTATTGCTTGTGGGATATGGGAAAAGCATTCTTCATCCAATCTTCCTGCAGCTCCTTCCTTTTGTAAACTAAGCACATGTTACCCAATAACAATTAAAAATTGTCTCATATAATTTTCCTGTAGGGCTATATATTCCCCTCTTCATTGTTATATGTTTTCCTTCTGAATTAGAAGCAGAGTCCATTCCTACTAAATTCTCAGCATTGAAGCATCTACCACAAATAGATGCTTGGTAATTATTGAAATATTATAATGATGAATTAATGAACAACAACAACAACAAAAAAGTCAGACTCTAGAAGAAACATAAATTACACTGGCTGTACAAAATAATTTCAAAAGTGCCAATGAAAATATATTTTTACACCAGCTAGTCTATTGACTTAGTATCTCAGGAAGTTGTTTTCCATGTAATTTATGTACATGTACTTCCTACAAAGTCAGCTGATTACAAATTTCCCTCATAACACCTTGAGTTATGTCATACTTGGTTTACATAGAATTCACTGTAAAAATATTGGTTTAGTAAACAAATCTGACATTTAAAATATAACTTAAAATAAACTGAGAAGATGAGGCTGACATCAAACTAAAATTTTTTAAATGCCAGTTAGGATTCTCAGAATTTAAGAGGTCATTGTATGCACAATGCAAGAGTAGAATGCTGTGAAAAGGAGCAATGAAAAACAAGGAAGAACTTTTGGAAATTAAAAATGCACATCAAAATTAAAAGTTCAATAGAGGGGAGAGAAGGGAAAATCTAAGAAAGCTCAAGTTTAAGAAGAAAAAGAAAAAAGGAGAAAGCTTGAAAGGAAAGATAAGCAACCTATATCTTAATAATGGGAAAAAAATAAAGAAAGCACAGGGGAAAAAGATTATCAAAGAGAAAAATCAAGGAACTTTCCAGAGCTGAAAGGCATAAAATCTTGGCCTGCTCAGTGCCAGGAGCATAAATTAAAAAGAACCTTCCCCCAGATCTTTCATGATAAAATCTCAGAAGAACAAGCACATAAAGAAGACCCTAAAAACTTCCAGAGAGGAAAAAGCCAGCTTCCCTACAAAGAAATAAGAGTCAGATCACAGCAGAAGACAGCAGAGTTTGCTGCTCCAAGTTCTTAAGACAGCTGGGCTCCAACTTCGATTACAAAGCAAATGAAGATGTTTTGGCCTCCCAGGAGTTCTTTCTCAGGAATTTTCTTCCAGATGTGTTAAGTAAAGGGCCTATAAGCTCCTGGAGGAAAGTAGATAGGAAAACGGATGTTGAAGGAAGGGGAGAAATGCTCCCCTCTTTGGTTTTACAGAACAGAATGGTATCGATTTCCAAGCTCCAGTCACAGAGTTTGGAATGTACCATATAAAATGATAAATGCAAAATCAAATGATAATAATAAATCAAATTTATTTAAATAAATAAATAAATGCAATTGAGAAATGAGTCGTGTTTATATAACTAAAGATGGAAGGGCAGCAGGCGGTATAGGTATGAAAGTGAACAGAATCTTCAGCTTATGGTACCTAGTCTACAGGCAGTTTCACTGGATCCGGCCGGAGTGGTGCTTTCTTGTTAGGTATAGGTGAGCTAGGTCTGAGAGCAGAGTGAAACACTGTGAGTCCTCGGCCACCCTCACTCTTGCTTTCAGTTTAGGGCCATTATCGTGAACACTGTGTTCATGCATCCTGTTGAGGCTAGTCTCCATTTTTTTGCGCACTCCTTTTTATGAAACATGATCTCCTTTTCCAAGGGATTGTTCTCTCTTGATGACATGTCCAAAGTATGTGAGATGAAATCTCACCATCTTTGCTTCTAAGGAGAATTCTGGCTGCACTTTTTTCAAGACAGATTTGTTTGCTCCTCTGACCATTCATGGTAATTTCAATATTCTTCAACAACCCATCATTCAAATGCATCCGTTCTTCAGCTTCCTCATTCATGTCCGGCTTTCACATGCACATGAGGTGACAGATACAACCATGGCTTTCTTTAAGCGTCCGTTAGTCCTCAAAATGTCATCTTGTCTCTTGAACTCTTAGGTCTTGTACAGCAGATTTGCTCAGTGCAACACATTGCTTGCATTCTTGACTGTGGAATTCTGTCTTCCCAGAATCTAGCTTCATCCTTTATGATGATGAGGACTCCCCTCCTCTTTCTGGGTTTAATTCTTCAAATAATAACCACTCCTCTGAAAAATTCTCCTGCACCCTTCTTTTTGAAGATAATTAAAAACCAACAGAAATAATATATCGACAGAGAGCTGCCAAAATAATTCAAGTCATGGAATGGGGGATCATCATTGCTTATGTTGAATAGATCTTGAACGAAAACAGAGAAAACCAGAAAGATGTTTACTTCCATTTTTATTCAATTTGAGATTGAAGATTGAAGAGGTGGAGTTTAGCCTGTCAATCTGATTGCAGCTTCATGACCTCAATAGGAGGTGCTAAGGAGATTAACAGCTCCCTGGAGGTGCGACATTGAGACACTCCCAGCAAGAGGTTACTGGCATTGAGTCTGATGGAGTTATGCTGATGCAACCAGAGTCCTGGGTGCTGGAGGAGCCTTCTGGAGGTCCCTTGCCATCGTTGAGATGCTTCTATTGCTACTGGACCCACCATACTTTCCACCCCTTGTGGTCCACCCCTGTGACCTTCCTGTGATCAAAGTCATTGCATGTGTTTCATGAGTTTGAAGAGGAATTCACAGATTGGTATTGGACATATGAACTAACATCAGACTTATGGGTTCAATTGGGACTTGGCAGGAATGTTTTCGTAATATTAAATTGCTCTTGTATATAAAGCTCTTTCTTGTCCACAGATGAGTTTTCCTGGATTTATTTCTCTAATCGATCTGGACTAAAACAGGGTACTTTCTATTTCAGTCCACTTTCCACTTCAACTCCTAGCAGGTAGAAAAAGTCCCCACTTGGGCAAACTACTGGGACCATAGATGTAGAAATTATTTTTAATTCATTTTTTTAAGAGAGACGTTAGAAATAATTACATAAAAAACCTGAAAGTGAAAGGCCTTTTGGAATATTTTTTGGAATATTCTTCTATGGTCCTGCCGTCTCAATAGCTTCTGGCCCAGCATTGAAGATCTAGTAGAAGACAGTGCTCTGAGAGACAAGCAGCTAGTGTCAGGAGTTACAACTACTTACAAAGATATCAAGATAAAAGGATGTCCACCAAGGCACACCTCCCCTTTCAGCATTCAGAAAGTCTTGCTCAAGTATTTTCAACTGAACTCTCTGAAAGTATCTTCCCTTGGCCACTTGCCAGGTATCTTCCCTGAACTGGTAAGACAGGTTTTTCCACGTGCTTGGTGTTCTGATTTATCTCAAAGAGGAGTGGCTCATAACATGGTATGGCAATCACCTATTCTGGTGTCAACTTGAGGATTGAGAGTGCAGGGGTGGAGTCTACCTATCAATCTGGAGATAGCCAATGAGACCTCTGTGCAGCATAACCTTCTCTGAGAATTCTGGGAAATCTGGTACTTCTTTCTTGGAAGCAGGAGACATTCTCACTTGTTTGGACACTCTCTAGTGACAAGATTTACTTCTTGTGAGACATCCCTAAGGAGAAGCCACATTGAGCTACCCTAGTGCCCTGAGCTGGACCAGCCACACGGATGCAACCAGACCTCTGAAGCCAGAGAAGCCACAGAGAGAGCCCTGTCAGTGATGAGATGCTTAAAATGCCACTGGATCTAAAAACTTTCTACCCACTGGCTTGTGATCATCCTGCATTTGGCTTCATTGCATGTGGTTCATGGGTCTGAAGAGGACTTTATAGAATGGTATCAGACATATGGGCTTATATCAGACTTAAGGCCTTGGAGTGGACTGAATGGGATGCTTTCTTAATGCTCAAATGCTCTTGTATATAAACCATTTCCTTACATACATATGTATGTTTATGAATTTGTTGCTCTAGTCAACCCAAGCTAATACATATGGCGTCAAAATAGGCTAGCCAGTAGCAACAGGCTGTGTATCACTGACCCTCCTGTCAACTCACCCACCCTAAACTCACCAAAACTTTGCAAATTCTCACCTGCGTGAGAGTAGTTGATTGCTGCTAATGAGCTCAAGGTAGGGCACACACACGCCTAAAACTTGAGTTTACTTTGAAAACAACAGAGGCTCCCTTACACAGACCCTTCAAGCTAGTCAAAATGCACCATACTGTAGCTGAGTGAAGCATTCATAGGTCTTTCATATTAACCTTGAAAGGTTAATAATTCTGAAGGCGCACAGTAATGTGGGATTATGCAAATCAAACAGGTAGTGATGTGAAAAACCCAGAATGCGCAAACCACAATAATAAACTATGAAGCTCCTGGGCTGACTTCTCTTTGTACATGGCCTTCCCTACATTTGTAGTTCTGCTAAGATGATTTAATAGATCACAATCTTAAACGGAATTGACTAGTCTACGGGGCAAAGAGGTGTGTAAAATCTTTATGAAATTTGGTCAATTTGTATGTAAACTAGATGTGGTAATTATGTAATCTGTTGTCAATTTGAGGCTTAAGAGTGAAGGGGTGGAGATTGCACCCTTGCAATCAAACAGAATGCAGCTTGATGACCTCATTGGGAGGCGCTAAAGAGATAAATAGCTCTTGGGGGGCAGGACACAGACTCACACTCCCTTGGAGAATCTCTACAGACAAGGCCCAGGCCCTGTGAGGCATTCTTGTTGACAAGCCACATGGAGACAGGCTGATGGCAGTCAGAGTCGCAGTGTTGAAGGAACCATGTGGAGACCCCTGTCAGCACTGAGATGCCTCTACTGCCACTGGATCCACAAGACTTTACACCCACTGACTTGTGATCTCCCTGCATTCAGTGTCATTGTGTGTGTGTTTCGTGAGTTTGAAGACAACTTTATAGATTGGTATTGAACATATTGGCTAGTATCATACTCTTGGACTTGATCTGGGCTGAGCTGGAATATTTTCTCAATTGCTCTTGTATATAAAGCTCTTTCTTACATATATAGGAGTAGGTGGAGTGAAATAAATTCTGCTTTTCTGTTAGGGACACAGATCAGAGGGTGTTTTCCAGGAGGCAGGACCCAGGATCCTCTAATCAAAGAGTGCCTGTTTGTTAAAACAAGAACTTAAGTTGAAAAAGACCAACTGCAGTAAATTTGACCTAGGGTATGAGCTTACGAAGTTGTCCAGTTAGGTAGGAGATTTAACTCCCAATCAGTACTTAATGAAAAACAAAACACTTTTAATGTTAATTGCAATATTATACTTCTAGTTGTAGAGGTAATTCGGGAACACTCATGCTAACTGTAGAAAATGCAAGAAGCAAACAGTAGCTATAATCCTAACACCCAGACATAACTTTGTACTAATTACTGAAAGTCACTAGCTTCAGCTCAGGTTTTGGTGTAAACATTTTGTGAAAATGCAGTCCAATGTGCAGTGTGTTAATTGGACTGGACTGTGCCAAACTCTGGAATCTAGGAAGGACTCCAGGGGTGGGAGTCACAATGCCTATCCCCATTCTGTTGGAAGAACTTCCATGCCAATGGAAGCAATTTCATTCCTTTGTTACATAGGTTGGCAGTTCAGGAATGACTATATTAGGAAGGGAGTTTAATCAATCAATCAATAGACCTAGATCAGTAAGATACAGTTTCTAGAAAGAATTGAAACCCACTAGTACCATACATGACTACATGACTATTACCAATTCTCACAACCACACCCCTTGGACATGGCCTCACTGTGAAGGAAGTATTAGTCCTACCCGTTGACTTTGAGCAGGGAAGTGATCATTTTGGCCAGTGGCAAACAGTTGCAGACAACAGCATGCTGTTCTTAGCCTAGGCCTTAAGAGGCACTGCGTACTTCAGATTTTCCTACTTGTGCTGCTTATCCAGGGGGCTACCCTACTCAGAGGACTGCAGTCATATGAGTTAGAGCCACAAGAGGCAGGCACGTAGGACCTCTAGGCAACTGCTTATTTGTGTATGCCATGGAAAGTGAGTGCTTGTCCGAATCAGAGTTTAGAGTAGCTAAGTCATGTGACAGGTCACCCAGCACTAAGAACTGAATGCAGGCCTGACTATCCTTCAAGTCTCCTGAGCCCCCTCTAAACTATACAAGTGCCAGGACCTTCTCCCACCCTCTACCTGCTAAAAGGGAACAGAGTCATGGTATTTAAAAAATAAAGCAGTGACATGAAGTGCTGTGGGAAAATTGATAATTTCAAAGTGCACAGGCTGCCATGAAAGGGCAGAGTCTTCTGCTGGAATATGATGAGAGGGAACCAAGGAGGAACACTGCGTAGGTGCAGGGAGAGGGGGGACATTATATAATCAATGATGTAGCCAGTTATCATACTTTGTAGTGTGTTGGCACAATGCCTCTTTTGTGTAATGGTAACACCAGTTGTGCCTAAAGGGAGCCTTAAGATTGTGGGAGTCTGGGGAAGTTGCTGTCAATCAGTGTAAAGGAGCCGAAGATCAGGCACAGGTATGGCTAGTGGTGGCCCACAGCAGCCTTTCCAGCTGGATGTGACCATCACTGCTGACGGATTTGACAAACCATGGGGAAAAGGAGGGTCCCCATCTGCTTCTAGTCCTAATTGTTGAAGAGGGTTGAAGTTACGAGATATTCCCTTATAGGGAAAATAGCTAGTTGTGGTTGATATATGCCACCTTACAGACATGTGAGTCAATCACACAAAGGTATAAAATACAGGCGCATACAATATACTCCAGTGCTGGGTGGGTATAAATATTGATGACTGCACCCAAGATTGGAGTGGCCCAAACACCTACACTAGCCAAATGGGGAGTGTAGCTGAAACAAAGAGCAGATCTGAGCACAAGCCTGGTATCCCAGGACCTGCATCAGGTATGGGGACTCCTAACCTTTACCACCCTACCAGGTAAGCAACCTGCCCCTGGGCATGTGAACCCACATCTATATGTAGATATGCCTCCAGGTGCCTGGGACACACATGTGTACCAGTTAAGAAAATCCCAGTCCTTGGAATGCAGGAGCTACCCCATGACATACAGATAGCATTGGGTATGAACCCAGGATGGGAAAGAGTAGCCAATGGGTAGAACTCTGAGGGCTGCCTGGATGGTGGTAAAGGGAGAAGACCCCATACGTAGGTACCCACAGTTGAGCAGCATACAGAGCCGTGGTTCCCAACCTTCTTCATGCACAACCCTTGAAGACAGTTCCTCATGTTGTGGTGACCCCCCCCCACCATAAAATTATTTTCTCTTTTTTTTTTGTGGCATCACTGCCCCATCCATGGTGTGAGTTGGAGGCCCAGCCTGGCTCCTGGAGAGTCGCCACTGGGTTTGAAGCGCCAACCTTGTGGGCCGCAGTCCTGCACACAACCGCTAGGCCACTGGGGCTCAGCCCAAAATTATTTCCACTGCTACTTCATAACTATAATTTTTCTACTGTCATGAATTGGGTGACCCCTGTGAAAGGGTTGTTCAAACCCCAAAGGGGTCTTGACCCACAGGTTGATAGCCGTTGCTAAAGAGGATTGACCCTCTGCCAACCAATGTGGCAGGAATTATTCAAATTTGGGAGCCAGACGAGGTTTATGTGGACCATCGTAGTTGCCAGAAGCCTCTCCTGGGCCTGGGAAACCATGAGGCTGATTCCCTGGCTCAAACAAAGGCATTGCAAGTGCTCCATATGGATAGTGCCATGTGGGTCCACTAGAAAGAAGGCCAAGCAGGGGCGGGCACCAGGAACCTAATGAATGGGGACTCTTGGTATTGTATTCAGAAGCCCCAAAGCGGCAATGCTGGCATGTGCCTGGATGCATCCCAAGAGGTTTGGGCTGCATCCCTAACCAGACCATGTAGCCTGCCAAAGATCTTGAAAAGCCACCAGCTCGGTCTTGACATTGGAGTGTGTGCTGGTAGACCAGCACTACCCAGGAATCTCTCTTGGTCCCCTACACCTGTCTAGACTTTGTAGTTCAACAAGATTCTCAGGATCAGTTTGACCAGTACTATTTTATGGGATCCAAACCATTTAGATCCACGTATTTTTATCCCTGGTTGCACATCAGAATCTTAGCTTTTAAAATTGCCTGGGCTCCCCCAACCCCGCAAGATGTTGCTGCACTGGGACAGGTTCATGATTGGGCAATGGCTATTTAGAAGCTTCCAAGTTCCCAGTGATCTGCTGTGGTCTGAGGTTTAGACAACTAAGCCTGGAACAAGAAGAGGAGGGGCAGGGTCTCCTGTGAGGCTTTTCTTGACAACACAGTCCCAGCCAGCAAGTCCCAGATGAACGTGAAGAAAGCAGTGCCACTAAGTTGTATATGTAGAAACTGTTGAGATGGTATATATTTTGTTATGCATATATTTCACTACAAAACAGTAGCGTGGAATAACTTTACTAGAAAATCTAGAAATACATATACAGAGGTTTAAAAATATTCATACCCAATTTTACTTCTGTAAATCTAACTTATAAAGATAATTCCAAAAGCATGCACTTTCCAACACAGAGGGGAGAAAATCAAAAAACCCCACAAGCAATATCCAAAAAGGCTAGGTCAATAATTGACACAGTGCTCTCTTATAAAATGATGTTTGATCCAATCCCATGAGCTAGGTAATTCCGTAGGTGACAATAAATACCACTAATGGAAGCTTATGGTGAAAAGAAACCTGAAACATACAAACCTATACACTATATAAGTACAATAAAGCGAAAACAAAAACCCTTCACAGAAAAGCACGCTAGAAAAGAACTACAATGTTAACTGCACATGTGTCTGGGTGATCTTTTCCTACTTCCTTTTTTTCTTCTAATTTTATTTAATATGTTATTTTTGTAGCAATAAATTAAAGGCCGAAACCCTGTCTTAAAAGTCTTTTTAAGCAGCATCAAGTAATATCCTGATCGCTAAGATCTGCGAGTCCACCACACATTTTATACTATGATCCCTCAATTTTTAGATTTTCAGATGCGTCTTAGGGAAATCCCTAGTTCTTGCAAAGACAGGCAGGCAGATTCTGCCAGGCAGGCGTGACCAGCCCTGCCCTTACCGTTATGCGCCTCCATGGCATGCTCCGGACACATGGCTGACCCCTCTGGCCCCACACACCAGTACATGCTGCATGGTCGCCGAGACATATCAGCCATCAACCCTCGAAGGAACGGGACTCACTTCCTCAGGCCACTGTTGCTGCCGCTGCCACCTGTGGGGTGGGTTAAGGTGCAGACAGACTCATGGATGAGTTGAAAACTTTCTTGTCCTGGTGGTGAAAAAAAATCATACAACAGAAATGAATTGACAACCTTCTTCTTTCATTACGTTTACTCATTGACGTTCTCTCCTTTGTAACACTTTTCATGTTCCACGTTCTAGTCAACCCCTGGTCAGCTGAGGCAGTGAATGGCCCTTGCTATCCCCCCACCCCAGCCCTGACCTTGCTGCTGGACTCTGACCCTGTTTACCCAAAAAGAGTCATTGAAACCCTCGAACAATTATAGAACACTTACTAGTAAAAGACTCACGATTCAATGAACAAATATTGTCACTTGCAAAGCAGTCAGCCCCTGGACTAGGCACAGCACAGTGAATGAGTTGAAGACAACTAAATTAGATCCCCATCTCAAGTGGTTTATGCTCCAATTGTGATTTAACACACATAATCACAGTACAAGCCTCTTCCTTTGCCCACAGAAGACATTCCCAAGTACCCAGAGGTGAGACTCTAACACAAAATGGCCAATCAGACAACAACCCCAAAGAGAAGGGGTCTTCTAGGAAGTGTGAATCGTTGTGAAGTCAGAAAGGCATCCCTGGGTGCTGGCTGAAAGGGTGGAGGCGAAAGTCACCCAGAGGTACGCATGAAGACAGGTGATCTACTTCTGAAAGATGATGGCTTTGGAAACTCTGTGATGCACAGTTCCCCACAATGTAAGGCCGCCTGGAGTCAGTCAACTCAATGACAACATCTGCTTTTTAAAAGGAAGTCAGGGAGTTGAGCCCCGGTGGCGTAGTGGTTGTGCGCGGGACTGCGGCCCACTGGGACGGAGGTTCAATTCCAGTAGTGGGGCTGGGCCTCCTACTCCCACCACCGAGAGCAGTGATGCCCCCCCCCAAAAAAAAAATAAATAAAAGGAAGCCAAGTTCATTTGAACTTTGGGATCAACAGAATGAGATTCGGAAAGTCCTTCTCCCCTCTCCCGCCTGAGTACAATGTCTATGTCTACAGACGTTTTTAGAAGAAATGGTGATGAGATAGGTTATTACGATTTGGGTTGTTAACCCAAAGATCAACTCAGCTGACCCCATCAACTGCTCCTTAGGAGAGAAATGGGACTTTTTGCCTCTGTAAATATTTATAGCTTCAGAAACCCAACAAACCAGTTCTATGCTGTCTTACCAGGTTTCTATGACTCAGGATGGATTTGAGGACAGTGAAGTTAGTAAGTCAGTTTTTTTTTGAGTCACACACTAGGGGAAGGGATGGCGTTAAAATCGTCCTTCTGGTAAAGACCAGAAATGTTGCTAAAGTAAAATCTTATAATACACAGTATTATTGAAAAAAAGTTAAAAAATGTTAAATGGTTACAGATGAAGGTAAAAGACTAGTGCTTTTATTATGGATTACAATTCAATGTCAATACAACCAAAATCCTCACATATGGACCAGTACATCACATCATGATAAATGGAGAAAAGACTAACATTGTCAAGATTTCATTTTGCTTGGACCTGCAATCCATGCCCATAGAAGCAGTAGTCAGAAATCCAAGGGCATATTGCATTGGGCAAATCTGCTGCACAAGAACTCTTTAAAACGCAAAAAGAGCAAAGATGTCACTTTGTGGGCTGGTGTGCCTGACCCAAGCAATGCTATTTTTAGTGACCTCGTATACATGTAGCATCTGGACAATGGATCAGGAAGAACAGAGAAGAAATGATGCTTCTGAATTATGGGGTTGGTAAAGAATATTGAAGTGCCATGAGGTGCCTAAAGAACAAATCTGTCTTAAAAGAAGAATAGACAAAATTGTCCTTAGAAGATAAAACTTCACCTCATATACACTGAAGAGGTTATTAAAAAAGACCAGTTCCTGGAAAAGCACATTATGCTTAGTACAGTTGAAGGGCAGTCAAAAGGAAGAAGACTGAGATGGCTGCGAGGACGGGCTCAAAGTTCCCTAGCACCTGAGCACTGACAGGTTCCCAGGAGTGAGAGGCCAGCTCCATGGCACCAACACCAACAAGAACACAGGCCCACCACAAAACGTGACGGAGTGAGAGATCTATAAAGCAAACAATGTGAGTGAGATATGCACAACTATTTCAGATTCCAGGGCAGCATCTATCCAAGGACAACATTAAAAAGGGACAAGAAAGCAGGAATGGAAATGAGAAACACAAGGAAGACATGGAATAAGTGAGGGGATTGCAAGGAATGAGGCGAAACAAAATGCGTCTTTGCTGTGAAGGCAAAACTGATGATCTGATGTGCAAACCTTCACTCAGTTCACAATACAAAGTTTAAACACAATATACACATACCAAGCAAGAACACAATGCGGTGTCTTTTCTGGTGCATATAGATTGTTCTCTAGAGCAGACAACATTAGGCCACAAAGCAAGGCTCAATTTTAAAACATTGAAATAATAAAAAATAATTTACTCTATGGGGCAGCACGGCTCCTCTATGAATCAGAATCAACTGAACAGCAGTGGGTTTAGGGTCACAAAAAACTTGAATTATATGTATTGCGTATTAGTGGTATAACTTCAAGTTTAATAATTATTTCTTTGTTTCTTCATCTATAGAAAGCAGACGTACCTCCTGCTTGGTGACCTTACAGGGTTGTTGGTAGAATTCAACCAAAGTAAAACTTCTGGACTTTCTACCTGAGAACAGAAGTGCTTATTACCTACAACCACACAGTGAGGCCATGGTCTCCCATCTGCCCTCTGGTTGACAAGCTCACAATATAGATGCTGCAGGGGAGACGCCCGCTCTCCCTGACACTCAGCCTTGTGTCATATCACACAGCTTGACTAGTGAAGGCACTGAGTTGGCCACAGAAGATGACTGCTGAGATCTCTTGCAGTTCCTCCTAGAAAGACTTGGAAACCAGGGCACCGGAATCAGACTGCCAGGATGCTCAGACTCACCTATATTGATAAAGTTAAATTGTTCCTGTTAGCGTCTTGGGATGATGCCGCCAGCAGGACCTTCCACCAGAGACTTGCGCATTATGAATAGCACTTGTCTGACCGTGACAAAAGGACCTAGACTGAAACTATAGGTGGGAACCACTGTGTTTCAAGTCTGAGAGCTTGAATAGTCTAAGGGGGGAAGGAAAATGGTTAATCTGGCCAAAATTTAAGAGATGCTCAAAATCTTATTATTTGCAAAAATTGACTAGAAAAATTAACTAGAGACTGACATCAGTGGGGAAAAAAACCTAGGCAAAATCTTCAATTTATAAACCCCACCGTAGCATTAAAAAACCAAGAAGATCATTGCTATCTGTTTTCAAACAATCTCTAAGACAGCTATTAAAAACACACACACAAAAAAACACCCCAGCTATTAAGCATATTCAACAGTATTTCAAAATCCACCTTACACATTCCTTCTGAAAACAAGTGTCTTATTACTGTATAAACCCGTTGCTGCAGAGATCTCTTGGATCCAGAGGGGAGAGGAAGTATGTGCCCCAGAGGATATGCTAGGCAGTAAGCTTTATAGAGGGCACCCTGGTGACACAGTGGTGACAGTCCTCTGCTGTGAGCTGAAATATCCCTGCTTCTCGCCTGCCAACCTTTCTGTAAGAGAGGTGTGGCGGGGGGCTTCCATAAAGGCTGGCAGTGTTGGAAGGCCCGTGGGGCCGCTGCGTGGTGTCCTGTGCGGCTGGGAGTTGGAGTCAACCTGAGGGCGGCGAGTTTGGGTTTGGAGTCATCTTTATGAGAGCAGACTGCCGAGCTGGCTCCCAAGACGCTGCTAGTTGGGTCAAGCGGCTGATCCTTCAGCAGAGCACACGAGTATTCTGCCACCAGGGCCCTTTTATGTGCGTAGAATGTCAAATTTTTTTTTTTTGCAAAACCCCTAAAATTATTTTTGGCTAAAGTTCACCCAGTACCTTTGTTCCCCTTTTCATTTTCAGTTTCCTTTTGAAAAATCACTTTACTAATGGAGGATCTTGCCACAGGAGCAGTTTTAGAATTGTATTTCTATTCTGGTTTACATTCAGGGTTAGAAGTTTTAAGATGAGCTCGCACAGGTTCTGGTCAATCTTTGCCCTCAAACTGCTCTGCTTTCTTCTGCTGTTTCACTTCAGTTCAGATTAATACAACAAATGCTAATATTACATTATAGCCTTTTTCTCTTGTTCTGGTATATGCATCAAAAAGAGGCCTTCAGGAACTTTTCAGACATAATTGTTTTAATATATTTTCTAAAAAATCTCATCAATTTCCTTTCATTATACTCATTATATATATTTACACTCACATTATTGAATAAACCGTAATGTCAAAGGAATATAACATTCATTCCCACCCCTGGTCTGTCGGTTTGTTGTCCTGTGGTGGCGTGTGTGTAGCTGCCATGCTGGAAGCTGTGTCCCTGGTATTTCACATTCCCACAGTGAAGAGGTGTCAGCAGAGCGTCCAGATTAAGAACAGACTACTAAGAAGGAATAGGCTGTCCAATTCTGAAGTGAGCCACTGAACAGAATCGAAATATTGTCAGACACTGAAAATCTCATGAAAAGAAACAGAACATTGTCGGGGATAGTGTCAGAAGGCGAGTTCCTCAGGTCAGAGGGCACGCAAAATAAATGCCTTTTCATTCTGAAGCTAAAGTGTGCTAGTCCCAAGCCGTGGTGTTTTTTAACCTCTGTTTTTATTTTTCCTTTTTGGTTTTTGTGACCTTTGCCAGGCATTTATCAATTTCATTGGTATTTTGAAGAACCAGCCTTTAGCTTCATTTGTTTTCTCTATGGTTGGATGATGGCATGTCATCGATGTTCCTCAATACAATTGTAGATTGACCTACATACTTTTCACTCTAACAATCTTTGCTCTGTGCATTTTCAAGCTATATTTGTGTGCACTTGCTAGGGGCATTCCAAAAGTTTTGGGAAACGTGGAATGAGAAGATAATGGAATTTTCCCACAAACTTTTTGCAGTTCACTCATATTTGAGATGACTGTTTTTCTGGTGGCTAGTTCCACCCTGGTATCTTTAATTGCCTCATATGTATAGGGAAGTTAGACATTGGATAAGGAAGACGAAAAAAGCATCAATGCATTTGAATTACGGTGCTGGTAAAGACTATAGCAATATCATTAGTTGCCAAAAGAACAAATATCTGTCTTGAGAGAAGTACAGCTAGAATGCTTCTTGGAGGCAAGACGCTGTTTTCCTTACGTTGGGCTTGTTGTCCCTCGAGAGAAACATCATGCTTGTGACAGAGAAGGGCAGCACAAACAGGACGACCTTTGGCACGATGGTTGGCATGGCAGCTGCATCGATGGGCTCGAGGATGGCACAGGACTAAGCAGTTACCTTCTTCTGTGGTCCACAGGGCTGGAGCCAACCCAATGACACCTGACAACAAGGACCACCGTTCATCCTACAAAGAGCTATGAAGTCCTTTCTGTGAGAAGTGAACTTGACGCACTCTTGAAACTTACAGCAAACGAAAGTGGAGGGCAGTGAAATAAAACGCAGCTGCTGCGGCTGCTTTGACTGACACATGGTGACCCCATGTGTGTCACAGGAGAGCCGTGCTCCATAGTGGGTTTTTTTTTTTTGGGGGGGGGTGGGCCATCACTGACTCCATAGTGTTTTCAATGGCTTTCCCCCCACCCCCCAAAGTTGGATATTTTGAGTACATAACCAAAACTCAAAAGCAAATTCTACCTTTAAATCAATTTTGATTGATAGTGACCCTATATAGAGTTTAAGTCTTTACGGGAGCAAACAGTCTTATTTTCCCCCCTTGGAACAGATGGGTTTGAACTGCCAGACTTTCAGTTAGCAGCACATTGCTTAACCCACAGTGCCACCAGGGCTCCTTTAGCATCTAACACACACCTAAGAACAGATGCATCCATTTCACACACAACATGGACATAGGAAACTAACCTATGAGAGAAGTATGCAGTCTGCAAAAAACAAAGTTTTGTTGTTTGCATAAAAAATACAGGTTGCCATGTCTTTCTTTAGAAGTCCTTTGGGTGGATACACATGTCAGACGTTTGAGTGAGCAGCAGAGTGCTTCGCAACACCCAGGAACTCCACTGCAGCACAAGAGATGGCTACAAAGTCTTAGAGATGACACGTTGGAAGTGCTGTGCTGTCACCAGGTCTTCTTTGAAAAACCTGAAAAGAACTGCTGCTACCAAAGGGTGGGAAAAGAAAACGGGACCCATCTGTGTCAGGAGTGCTCTCTATGGTTTCCAATGGATGAAGTAGTTCAGTAGGTGTTTCTTTTAAGATGTACTTTGGGTGTCCTCAAACTGCACATTTTTAGGTTGCTAGTGTGGTCCTTAACCCTTTGTACACTCAGGGATTCTACCAAAGACCGGGGAGACATTTTCAAATGAAGCATATTCAAAATACCCTTGTAGTCTAGCTCTTTGTGAATCACTAGCCAGTTGCTTAGTTGTGAAGTTGATTTATGATCAACTCTTTCCTGTAATTGGTCCGTAATCTCTTTACTGATATTGGTTTATCGGTACCACAGGTCTGACAGCTTTGTGACCATCAACCGAACCACGCCCCTGCATGTTATGGAAAAGCATGTGCATCCCAATCCCAGACGAGTACCCAAGGATTTGACAATAGACACAGTGTTTGAGTCCCTATTAATCTTGAGAAGGCACAGCCATTTGCTATTTCACCACTTGTCAATTTGTTGCGCTAAGAGGACTGGTGTGCTGGTAGGATGCTGGAAATGATGCCACTACTATTTTTCAAATACCAGGAGGGTTATATATGATAGACAGGTTTCAGCAGCACTTCCAGATGAAGACAGATGAGGAAGAAAGGCCTGGCTTGGCTATCTACTCCCCCAAGTCAGCCCAAATGTACCCCCTCGTTGAAAGTGACCCACAAGGACTGCAACAGTGGACTCAAGGATACCATCAATCATGAAGGTGGTGCCAGGCCGGGCACCACGTCGTTCTGTTGTACGCAGAAGCACCCTGCATCAGAGTTGGCTCTGGACAACGAATAATAACACCTGGCACTATTTTTTCACTTCCAGTAGCACACAGTCCTAGGAGCTGGGGACAGAATGGTGGGCAAGACAGGCATGGTCTCTGATCTCAGGACACAGGCAACTACAGAGGAAACTGAACAGATAAATAAGGTCCATGCAAACCGTGGTGGGCATAATGACATCGAGATGGGATGTGCAAGCCTCTCCACGGCCAACTGAGGTGGCAGCAGGTGAAGAGTCAGGGGACAGCAAGGCAGGTGCCTCCCACCGGGGGAACAGCTCAGCAAAGGTGGGGAGTGGCAACAGCAAGGGCAGAGGCCAGGTCACAAGGGAGAAGGGGACGACAGGAAGAAGTTCCTTGGGACTCCATGCCAATCACATAGGGACATGATCGAATTTATCTGCTAAAAATATCTCTGGCTGCCCAACGGCTGCCCAGAGGGCAGGTTCTACAATCATACCAGAAAGAGAAGCTGGCTGGCATCTTGGACTAGAATGAGGGATGTGAGGAAGAGATGGACAGACACAATACATTTTGGAAGCAGACTCAGCAGAACTTGCTAAGACCTGGGTTTCCCCCTTTGTGCAAGCTAAGCCGGCTTCAAATATCTGTGGGAAAATTCCATTAACATCGGATCATATTTTTCCCACAATTTTTCAAGCCCCCCTTGTATTAGCATAGGGTTTATAATTAGTTTAGGTTTCTTTTTCTAAGCCATAAACAAAGATAAAAAATTATATCATAATGAAGCTTTTAACATATTCCAAAATTGTGTATATTCTAGCTGTCCCTATACCATCCCTATACTTTGATACCAAAAGTGGACCCTGCTGGCACAACGGCGAAGTGCTCAGTCTAACGTGTGAAACAAAATGTTGGCAGTGTGGACATATCCAGCTGCTTCAGGAAGAAAGGCCTGGCTTTCTGCCTACTCCATAAAGATCACAGCCAAGAAAGCTTCGCAGTCGGTCGGTTCTACTGCATCAGATGGGCTGAATGGAAATCAACGGACATCTAACGACTGCTGGGAAACTCTGAAAACCGCCTAGTATTCTGTTGAGTGGCTCTCAGCTCCTGGCTTCTCTCCCTCTTGGAGCCCCTGCAGGGGTCACACTGCAGGTGGTGGTGGGAGAAAACCTTGGTGAGAAGTCTTCCTCAGTGAAGGGGCAGCCTGGGCTCACCGCCCAGCTTGCACTTGGTCATCAACCCCTCCAACCTCCAGCACCCCTCCAAGGGCAGGCAGGACTCGCTCGCTGATCCCTGAGTTTGGGGACGGCTGCCCACAGAGGTCTGGGATTTAATCAGGCTAGAGAAGTGATCCTTGGGCAAGACGGATGCTAAGGACTCTGCTGGGGTGAAGGTTCGCAGGACGCTCCCCATCGCCAGATCTGCCACCGAAAAGCCTGAAGGGCAATCCCTTTCCGACACCCCTTTCCGGCTTCCCCAGAAGGGAGCGCGAGGAAACAGCTCCTGTTCCGAGGCGAAGAGTTTTTCTCCGAAGGCCCAGGAAGCGGACCGACTGCGTTTTCCTACTTTGGGGTCTGGTGCCCTCTCCCCTTGCCCGGCGCAGGGGCTCGCCCACTCCCAGCACGAGGGCTGGCCGCCGTCCCAGGGAGCTGGACGACGCTGCCCGGCCGGCAGACGGGGGTTCGCCGCCAGCCTCGGGCGACTCTGGGGAAGGACCCTGCCGTCCCTGCACGAGGGGCCCCCGCCCCCGCCCCCGCGCCCCCCCCCGGGGGGGGGTCCCCTCGGGTCCGTCCGCGGAGACCCGAGCGCAGAGGCCCGAGCGCGCGCTGTGCGGGGCCAGGGCTCGCGTCGCGTCCCGGCCGACGGCCCGAGGCGGCCGGCTCCTGGGTGCTTACCGGCGGGGAGACGTGCGGGGCTCCGCTCGCGGGGGAGGGGGCGCGGCGCGGGATGCGACGGCCACCGGAGCGGGGCGCGGCGCGGCGCCCGGGCCTGGCCTCCCACTGCCGGCCGCTCCCGCGCCCCGGGCCGCGCCGGCCGACGCACTTCCTCAATCCAGCCGGCCGGGCGGCGGGAGGGCGGCGCGGCGGCGGCGGGGGCGAGGCTGCCTCTGGCCCGGGGTGGCCGCGCGGCCGCCTCTCCGGGGACGGGGGCGAAGCGCCCCTGGGGGGCCCCGCCGCCGTCTCCCCAGACTTCGAGCAGCTGGCCCACCCAGTGTGTCGCTTGCACTCTGCCCCTGGGAGAGGCCGGACCCCGCGCGCCCGTCGTCTCTCTGCAGCCCAGCCCTACCACCCCCCCCCCACCGCCCCCCCTTCACCCCCGGGGCTAGCCTCGCGACTTCTCACACGCGGGCGGGGCACATGCAGCACTGCGACTTAGGGCTTCACCCAGCTCTTGACTGGTCAGCACCCAAACCCGCATATCCACGCTCTTCGGCCTGTCCCCGGCACACTCTGCAGTCAACGTTATAATCCAGGAAATTAACCCGAATGATGCGAGAAGGTGCACAGTGAGGAAGAAGCCTAACTCCCCCACAGCCTGTGCCGCGCAGAGGACTCACGCGCTTGCTGAAAGTGAGGGAGACTTCACTTTGAAAAATCAAAGAACAGGGGTCTCCCCCTTTAAAAAAACACACGGAATTGCGCTGGGCCGAGCAAAGCCTTGTAGTAAGCACGTTTCGCCACTAGGGGAGCATTAAGCAACTCCCCCTGAAGTTAGTGCACCCAGTGGCGGGGAAACGGGAAAGTTCTTTCTTGTAACTGTGCACGTTTTTTCATGAAAAGTTTTGTTCCAACCTCATTTTTTTTTTTTTTGATGGCCGACTTAAGAGAACAGAGTGAAGCTGGGAAACTTTGTTTTCTGCTCTGGAAATATGTCACAGTTAACTGGTGTGATGTTGACTACAGCCTACAAAGACTGCGCTATGGGGAAAACTCAAATGGGGTTTTCTCATTTCAAAAAAGATGAAATGTTGATTGATGACAAACCTCGTTCTACATGTAAGTCAACTTCTTGAATGGAGGAAAATGTCAATAAAATTTGTGCACTTGTACTTGAAGACTGATGACAGACCATTGAAGAGATGGGGAAGTTATTTGCACTATCTTGGAGTTCAGCGAATTCTAACAGATGATTTGGGCATAAGAAAGATTGTTGTGAAATTTGTGCCTTGTGAAAAGAGCATCAAGTGGAAACATGCCCTGATTTGAAAAAACAGCTCTGAAGTGACCCCAGCTTTTTCCCTAAGGCCATTTACTGGTGAGGAGACATGGTGCTATTCTTAAGACTCAAAGGCAAACATCAATCAAGCCAGTGGAAGATACCCTCTCACCTCGATCTCCCAAAAAACTCATCAAAGATCAGTTCAATGCTTAATTGTTGTTATTGTTTTTGATGTGAGGGGGATAGTGTTTAGGAATTCATTCCAAAAGGTGAGATTGTTAATCAAGCTTTCTATGTAGAGGTTCTGAAAAGATTGTGTAACAGTGTGCGACGCTCACACAGCCACTCAGTGTGTCAATTTGGGCCAGAAAACATGTCTCTCTAGACCCACGTACCTTTCTCACCTGACCTCACTCCGTGTGACTTCTGTTTCTGAGAATGAAGAGGGACATGATGAGAAGGACAATGATTTGATGATGTACAAGAGTGAAGAAAAAATGAGGGAGGTGCTGTCAGCCATCCAAACAGTGGGTTTGAACAATGTTCCCAAGAATGAAATCACAGATTTGACAAATGTATTAATTTTTACTGGAAACATTGAGGATGATAAGCTTGTTTCGTAAAAAAAAGAAATACATAACCATGAAAAAAATCCCATGGGGGGGGGGGTTACCTCATCATATAGCACTCAGTATGAGTTAGAATTAAATGTACATTAAACAAAATTTCTCACAACTGGACCACTAAACAACCTGAAAAACAGAGAAGATTGCAGTTATCAAGTATTTCATTCTGCTTAGATCCACAATCAGGACTCACGGAAGCAGCAGTCAAGAAATCAAACAAAGCATTGGGTGTGTCTGCTGTACATCTACTGAAAGTACTCTTACAAGACTAGTATCCTAAGCCATGGTATTTTTCAGTTGCATCATATGTATGTAAAAACTAGATGGTGAACAGGAACCATGAGAATTATCAGTGCACTTGTTTTATGGTGTTGGTGAAAAATATTGACAGTACCATGAGTTGCCAGAAGAACACACTAATTTGTTTTGAAAGAAACACCACCAGAATGCACCTCAGAAATGAGAATGGTGAGGAATGGTTTCACATACTTTGGACATTCTATCAGGAGAAACCAGTCCAAGGGAACGACATCATCAGTGGTAGAAGGTCAGGGAAATGAAGGAAGACTATTTAGTCCAATGAGATTGGCTCTGAAGGCTAAACAAGGGGTTTAGCAGCTGTGCGGATGGGGCTGGGCTGGTCGTGTTTCTTTTATGTTGTGCATAGGGTCGCTATCAGTCAGAACGGACTGAAGCGCACCTAACCCTTCTACAGCATAACCCTTCTACAGCAATAACCCTTCTACAGCGCCAAAATAACGTGCTGCTTAAGATTCAATATTTTACAAACTGTACCTTTCCTACATGAATTAAACTTTGGTCATTATAAATATGTGCCAAAATAATGTATCTTCGATGTATCATTTTAGTGTCTGCCACTCTGTAGTTAAGACCTAGTGGAATACGGGCAAATGATGTTTCAACACTTACTAATGTATGGATGTGCATCAGATCATCGAGGCTAATGTGCAGATCAAAGCAGCATGTGCTCTGGCTGCCTGCAGGCTTCAGATCAGGCTCTGTGGGTGTGCCAAGGGGGAAAGAGCCATTGGGAAAAGTCTATCATTAGACATCTTGAAAGGACCAACACTGCAGGGGCCCGTCTTGGGGTGGGGTAGGCTGATGATAGGAACATTCCCAAGATTTAGCACAAAGTGCCTGGTGGCAACTGGCACAAACATCAGACCCAGGCACAACGTTGTGGACACTTGGAGCTGTGGCTAGTGGGCTTCTGGCTGGGGGAGCTTTGTTCTGCTCCTTTGAAACTTTTGGACATGCAGAGATATTTTGAGTTGGCAATTTTATTGCTGTCAACAGTGTCTCTGGTAGTCACATACTTTCATATCAACTTGATAAATAAGTGTAGAGGAGAAGTCTAGCCTGTCAATCACATCCCAGACTGATGATGCCTCTTTATGGTTGTGGTCTTCTCACGAAGATCTTGGGAAGTTTCTCTCTCCCCCTCTCTCTCACTCTGTTTCACCTTCCTATTGAAGAGTCACACTTGGAGAGCTGGAGGAGACACGTGGAGGCCCACACCAGGCCTGAGATGCTTCCACTACCATTGGGTACATCAGACTTTCTACCCACTGGCCTGTGATCTTTCTGCATTTTGTTTCATTGCATGTGACTGCATGAGTCTAAAAAAGGATCTATGAACTAATATTGGACTTATGGGATATCAGACTTATGGATTTGATTTGGACTGGGCTGAGATGTTTACTTAATATGCAAATCATCTTTGACACAAAGTTTTCTTCCTTTATGAGTATCTCTTTATTTGTATTTCTAGTCAACCCTAACACAGTGCCTGAGTATCAGTGTGCTTAGTCAGTAGTATGATTGTGGTCAAATATCCTTAATAATTTACAGGATGTGGGATGTGCCATATTGCTTGAGCCAAATGGTGCTTGAACTGTGCCTCCCCTGAGCATAGCCTGGCCACCTAGCAACACAGGGCAGAAGAGCTCTCCCCAAATCAGCCTGTCCTGCTGGGGAGGGGCCAATGCACCAAAGTGGGCAATTGAACTTCACAGCTAAATAAACTTGAAAACACTAGAAAAAGTTATCAACATGAAAATCAGCAAGGCTCCTCAAGAGACAGATAACCTATTATGAGCTGGTTCTATCAGTAGTGGGAATTCAAATGATGTAGCAATCAGTTCAGTATAAAAGAAGATATGCCTAATGGTTGTTTATTATTTCATACAGTTAATACTTTGAAAAGATAAAATAGGTACACAAAACTAGATTGTAAGAATTTCAAAATATGAAAAAGTATCAAATAATACCTGACAAAACAATAAAACTTTTATTTAAGATACTTGCCATATTGCTTCTTCTTTTTTTTTTGGGGGGGGGGCATCACTGCCCTGGTGGTGGGAGTAGGAGGCTCAACTTTGCTCCTGGAGAACTGCTGCTGGATTTGAACCTCCCACCCAGTGGGCCGCAGTCCCGCACACAACCACTGTGCCACCGGGGCTCAGTCCACCATATTGCTTCTTGATTGGCATCCTCATTTGCAATATTCTTCACTTTTACCCAAGCATCATTGGTTGTGTGGTTTATCCATAACCATATTTTCATTGTAGGAGTAGGACCCCATTACTTTAGTGGTAAGCCAATTGGATAATAGTCATTGTGTTTGATTTATTAGGGAAAAATAGGTGACTTCTTTTCTCTAAAAAGCCTTTTCCTGCTCCTGTGGAACTTACAGCAATTATTCTGACAATAGTTTTACTTCTTTCAGGACCCTTTCAGAACACTTTCAGGAACTGCACAATTCACTCATATTATCTCGTGGGAACTTGGGGTGTAACATAAAGCTGAAATGAATGACAGCATTGCACTCTGGCTGTTTGGCACTTTTCCTCTTTACGTTATATATTTGTTTACTGAATTAACCAACACAAGGGAAGAAAAGTATATTACACCAAACGTATAGTGAGTTTTATGAAATGAATAAATATTACAAGCACAGTTCTGTCCAACCTTTTTATACCGACAGAAGGAACGAACATTACTACAGTTGTGCAAATGAATGTTAAAAACGAGTAAGGAATGTGAGCTTGTGATCTCCACATTGGGTGCTGCCTAGCCACCGCCTTTGAGAGAACCCTGACTACAAGTGCGTTTTCACAACTGATTTGCCTAGCTCAACAGAAAATCAGGTGAGAGCCAATACCAAACTGTAGCTAGCCAACTGAAGCCCACCATTGGGCTTCAGCACTGAATTCCCAGCACTGAATTCTATGCATTTGGTGTAAGTCATATCTTCCTGTGGGAAACTGGTAGCTGGTCAGTTGATTCCTTTCAGCTTTTCGGACCCCCTGGTCCTTGTTGTCCTACTCAAGAGTTTCAGCACCTCAGATTGGAGGGACCCTCTTAAAGGCCAGAAACTGTCTCCAGAAATTTCTGTTTCTGCTTTCTAAAGACATGGTATTAGAGATAAGCTCTTCTTGCAGGCCTTCTTAACTGTGGTACTCAGTTTCTTCAGCTGTTTCTCCATGAACATCTCTTTTTAAATGTCCTCACTGTCCTGGCCACCATCAATTCAATTCAGCCACATGGCTAGGGGCAAAGACATTCAAAGTCCTTTGGTTACCATCAGAAGAAGCAAGCAAGAGTACTCCAAAGAGGCTAAAAGAATGTGCCAAGTCCACCCACTGCTATTTCTCTCTCTCTCTCTCTCTCTCTCTCACACACACACACGCACACAATCATACCACACCACAAACCACAATACCCACTGCCAAAATACACACACACAAACACCACCTCATGCCCAGAATGATTCTCTCTAGGGGTAATGCACAAATAAATCAAAATGAAGTAAAATGTTATTTTCCTATAATTTTCTGTCCACATCTAGATTGAGACATGGTATATTTCTAAATACATAGCTCTTAATGTATTTTAAGAAGGATAAGATTCAAGTTTTCTCTTAAAGGAGCTATACTTGGTAAACACATGCAAAGAGTAATCTCAATTTTCAAAATTGAGTTTACTGGCCAAGTTTGGGAGACCTAACCAAGTACATGGAATATTCTTGATCCTACCTAGTGTCATTTCAAGTCTTGATAGAGACTTCTTGGTTAGAAGTCTTAGAACCTCATAAAATGACAAAAACAGACATTTAGACACTTAGTTAAAGATACGATGTCTTCTTTCCATTCTCTTGTGATCCTCCTTACCGCTCATTGCAAATGCCATCATCACTTTATAATAAGAAGGAATCATAGGTGAAAAATCTAAATTTAGTTCATTAAGGCACTGAGTCACCAAAACTTCCCTGCCTGGTGGTCCCAAACTCATAGGAATGGGTTTCACACTCAGGTACAGCATTAAGCCTGATCAATTGAACAAATGTAATTTTAGTCTTAAGTGATTAAACTTCTTTTCCTACAAGGC
Organism: Nesogale talazaci; assembly: GCA_004026705.1. Lineage (NCBI taxonomy): Eukaryota > Metazoa > Chordata > Mammalia > Afrosoricida > Tenrecidae > Nesogale > Nesogale talazaci. The sequence continues at coordinate 8,712 of PVJH01020703.1, read as the reverse complement.
CTTTTTAATATAAGGTCTAGGAAAGAAAAAGGGCATTCACAGAATTATAATGAGTTTGGTCATCAAATGAAAAAAAAACCAAAACACCCCCACCGCCAACTTTCTCAATTAGCTAAACTTATTTTATCATTGTTGCATTGTCAAACTCAATCTGAGTTTAGGACTGGAATTCCCTGCTTGAATGATATTTATACTATAACAGTAAACCTTTAAAGAAGTACAATAGGTTTCTATGCCTGAATATAGTAAATTATAGGTTAACTATACCACCTCTGTGTACTCATAGCTATAAAAAGATACATTAATTATTCCAAAACCCCATTGCCATCAATTCAGTTCTGTCTCATAGCAACCCTGTACTAATGACAATCAATGTAGCATTCATATTAAAGGTATTATCAGACAAGGGAAGGCATAATGGTTTTGCTTTGGGCTGCTAATCTGCTAGGTGAGCGGTTTGAAACCCCCACACACTCTGTGGGTGAAAGATGGGCTTCCTACTCCTGTCAAGAGCGACAGTCTGGGAAACCCAGGGGGCAGTTCTACCCTGTCCTATAGAATCACTGTGAGTTGGAATTGACTCTATGACAGTGTTTTGTTGTTGTTGTTGTTTTTTAATGTATCCTCTAAGGTTAGTGTCTGTCATAACTTAGGATAAAATTCTGACAATTCAGCTTTTGAAATCAAATCCTGATTTCACAAGTTACATGTGCTAACTCATAAAAAGAAGGTGAAATGTGTATTTCTGACGATTTTTAAGCGATTTCATATGAAATGTGCTTATATAATGAGAGTGACCATCGAGCTACATATGATTGCTCTCCACCACTAATTCTCAAATCTAAGCATGATTTCTCCGATTAGAAAAGGACGAGTTAGTTACAGCAAAGGTATCTGAATAAGTGTAGACCTAGATGAAGGATCTATAGAAGAGTATTAACTCTATGTTTGAGATTTTTCTTTTCTTATTTTGGGGGTGCATCACTGCCCTCTGGTGGTCATGGGAACTACCCAGCCTTGCTCCTGGAGAGCCACTGCTGGATTTGAACCGCCAAGCCCGTGGGCCGCAGTCCTGCACTCAACCACTATGCTACCGGGGCTCAGCCCTTTTGAGATTTTTAAACATAAAGAGTTCTAAAGTTTTGTTTTAAGAAGTATATGTATAACACAATTTAAATTTGGTTTTATTTTTTAAGCTATATGGAAACACTTCCAGTTTTCCAAGTTGAAGTTGATGGAATTGCACATCACTTGGAGACATAAAGAGCACAGGAAACGTTCACAATTTGTTATGAAGTACTCCGTCTACTTGGACTTAGGAGGAGACCCAGCTTCTCAATGGAATCCATGTCCTATTTGTTAATTAGGCAGAAGTCACTTCAAACAGGACTTAAAAACAAGTCTATATTATGACACCAGTCTTTATAGCCCTATCTGTTGCTAATCTAAACTGGGTAATAGAACTGGGATAGGGTTAGTATATAGGATATCATAAACCATTAAGAATATGGTAAAATGCATAATTTGTAAAAGCAAATTAAATATTGCTTTGGTATGTTTATAAAATTCAGAATACTTGCTCTATTCCTGTAATAGAGCATTGGCTTTTACACAGCTAAGGTCATACAAACTATGTAAATTTTTGCTTAAGGAAGTGCTTTGGTTAAGAGAGACAATGACATTTTAGGCTGTTGATTCAGTCATAGACTCAAGACAATATTGTTTTTACAAGCTGACTCCTGTGGTCTTTGTAAAAATGAAGTTCTTAAAGGCCCTTTCCCATATAAACCTCTGGCTGCCAAGATCCCCTACATTAGGTCCTTTTTTCCTTAAAAAAATTACTTTTTCAATTTAGTGTCATACGTTCCTGATGAATGATACTTCCCGCTCTATCCCTTGTTCCATGCGCAGGGGAAACGGAGAAGACCATGGTGCAGGGAACATGCAGGGAGTTTTTCTAAATATTATAAGCATCGGATTCAGCAAAGCATTTGTAAGTACAAAGTCCACTTCCTATTAACAATGCCTTGAGCATCTTTACTGTCCCAGGGAAATGGTCAAAGGCTGCATGATGTCCATCCACAACATGAGCAATCAAGAAAACATGAAAGTCAGAGTAGAATAAAGTCACGCAAATCCAGTAGCCTTAAAGTCTCTAGAAGAAAGTGTCCCCGGATGTCAGCAATGTCATTTTTTCCCTTTGGAAAGTATAATCCACCACTCGATTGTCAAATGTTGGAGGAAAGACCGCCTTCCTTTCAGTGGTTCTTGTCATCTAGTTTGATGGTGATGGTCTTCACTTCTGTATATTCGCTCAGAGCATATTCACCCCTGTGAACATAGAAAAGAGATTCAAAGTGGAAATTGTGTCTAATGCCTTATTGTGATCCTATTGCGCAAAGTGGAATTCATGCAAAAGGCCAAAATGTGATGCCTGAATAGAGTAACAGTCAGAAATATGACATCTTTATTTAAAGTAATTGGTTATGTAACTTTAAGTTTACATACATATCAAAGATTTTAGTGTATGTTGCTTTCTAAATAGTCCAAAGGAGTAGGGCTTCCCTTTGGAGAATGAAGGGGATAAAGAGAGAGATTCCCAAGGTAGGGAATGCAGGGCAGAAGGCAAGAAGAAAGGGCCTGTTGACAGAAATGAAGGGGAGCTGGAAATAGAAATTACACAGGATTTATCATTTTTATATGGCAATTTGGAGCCACCTGCAGAAGGAGAAGAGGCCGTGGTCTACGACTCTGGCTATAGATCTTGGGAGCAGTAGGGACATTAATGGCCTGATGTTGGCTTTAGTTTCACAAGTGGGAACCAGCTGACTCCAGCCCAGGGCACTGAGGAGAGAAGTTAACATGGATCCAAGACACGGGAGACCCCAGTCCTTTCGTTAGCATCCTGGTGTGTCTCCTCTCCTCGTTGCAGAGCCCTCGTTATCCTTCTAGGACAACATGAACCAGTTTTCACCCCCAGAACTGGACAGATTAATTCCTCTACACCACCTGGTGGATGGTAAATCAATAAAAATGTACACAGATTAAGGAGAAGAGCTGGAGTAGAGACGGCTATTGGAGCACCTTTGTACTCTTTAGCTTTCAGACTAAGCCCATTTCATCTTTTAGATGCCTGGTTTTTAATGGTGCGGTACTCAGACCATCAGAGGCATCTCAACTGGGAACTGAGATTTTTCTGCAATATCGGAGTGCGCACAATGTAATCAAAAGGGTTCTTGAAAGTAGAAGACAAAACAAAAAACTAGGGTCAGAAAGCAATGGACTAAGACAGAATGGTAAAAGGATGTGCTTCTGTTGAGTTGGAAGATGAGACTCTAGAAGCTAGAAAAGGCACGGAAAGGGTTCTCTATCAGAGCTTCTGGAGAGGAACACAGTACTACCAGACCCTTGATTTTAGTTCAGTGAGAGTCATATTCCATATTAGAGAATTACAAGAATACATATTTATGTAAAGCAACTAATTTTTGTGGCAAATTTTATAGCAGTAGTAAAATAGGAATATTTCCCCTGAACTAGAAACTCTAGAGATAGGGTTTATCAACAACACAGCCTCAAGTTGCAAAACCACTAGCTTAGAACTATATAATGTAGAAAAGTCCTTACTCATCTGCAAGCCTAAATTTCATCATTTGTAAAACAGGAATGCCATCATCTCCACAAAGTTAAAACTATTCAAGATGATTTATGAAGATCATGCACAAAATACTATGTAAAAAGTGAATGGTAGAAACTATTGTTTTATTCTTTATATGTCTTTATGATATTTAGAAAGTTTGCTAAAACGTGTTTAAGAACCCATGATATTTAATTGGAAAATTATTCGTAATTTTTATAAATATAACACAAAATATAAAGTCATAACATAATGTTCACTCCAACTTCTACACACTAGCAACTAAAAAACATCTCCTTGCCCAAACCAAAAGACAAATGAGTAACAAAACAAATAAAAATAAATGTGTTCATGGAAGAAGCATATCAGCCTGTGTGATCATGAGGTGTCAAAGGGATCAGAAAGCATCAAAGCATCAAAGAACAAATAATCATAACATTGTGTGTTCACCTTTCCAAGATTTCTGAAGAAAAATGAATGCATAAGCAAATATGGTGAAGAAAGCTGATGGTGTGTGGCTAGCAAAAGATCTAGTGTCTGGGTTCTAAAGGCTTGAAGATAAACTAGTGGCCATCTAGTTCAGAAAAAACAAAACCCACATGGAAGAAGCCTGCCAGCCTGTGTGACCACAAGATACTGAAGGGATCAGGTATTATGCATCAGAGAACAAAAAACAATGTCATTGTGAATGAGGGGGAGTGCAGATTGGGGTCCCAAAGTCCATCTGTAATAGCTGTATATCCCCATACAGAAGGGTCACAAGGAGATGAGCCAGTCAGGGTGCAGTGTAGCAACAATGAAACATATAACTTTCCTCTAGTTCTTAAATGCTCCCTCCCCCATCATGATCCCAAATCTATCTTACAAATCTGTCTAGAACAGAATATGTACAGTGGTACAGATAGGAACTGGAAGCACAGGGAATCCAGGACAGATGATCCCTTCAGGACCAGTAAGTGGTGACAGTGGTGAAACCAAGAGGGTGGAGGGAAGGTGGGGTAGAAAGGGGAAAATGATTATAATTATCTACATATAACCTCCTCCCTGATGAACAGACAACAGAAAAGTGGGTGAAAGGAGACATTGGACAGTATAAGGTATGACAAAATAATAAAAATTTAAAAATTATCAAGGGTTCATGAGAGAGGTGGGGAGTGGGGAAGGAGGTTAAAAAAAATGAGGAGCTGATACCCAGGACTCAAGTGGAAAGCAAATGTTTTGAGAAGGATGAGGGCAACAAATGTACAAATATGCTTGACACGATGGATGTATATATGATTGTGATAAGAGTTTTATGAGCCCCCAGTAAAATGATTTTTAAAGTGTTCATTTTTAACCCTGTAAGGGGCCCTAGCATGTCATATGTTGGGCTGCTAACTGGGAGCTACTGGGCTCCACGGGAAAGAGATGAAGCTTCCGGTTCTCATAGAGATGGACCCTCTGTGGGTCATAGGCAGCCTATACTTAAAGAGTTTCCTTTTCTCAACAGTGTCTTAAATTCTGTGCCATGAACTAAATCAATGGCACTATCCGTAGAATAGAGGCGCCCTGGTGGTGGGATGGCTGTGTTGGACTGCAATCTGCAAGGTCAGCAGTTCAATACCAGCAGTCATTCTTGAGGAGAAAGACGGAACTTTCTATTCCCATAAACAGTCACAGTCTCAGAAACCCAGTGCGGCAGTTCTACCCTGTCCTATAAAGTCCCTATGAATCAGTATCTACTTAATGACAGTGAAATTACCTTATGCCCTGAGGGGATGATTGATAATGTTCTTTAACATCAAGTGCTAACTAACGATGTCTCTAAAGGGAACCAGAGACATATATAAACCATGCATATGTAAACGGATTTTGGGCTGGTACTTAAGTCTAGCCACAATCAAAGAACAACTAGCTTTTGTAACATAGCCCTGCTTGATGCTTGTCCTTATGCAAAGATCACTGAAAATATGGATACTATAACAAAGTACGGTGAATAACTATTTAGAGTTTAACTACTATCAGAAAGAATAATGTCTGGTGTCCTAAAGGCTTGTTTTCAAACAAGCAGTCATTTAAGAGAGGTGTCAACTAAGTTCACGTGAAGAAGCATATCAGCCTGTGTGATCCAACAATTATAAATAACAAAATCCAAATCTGAAGTAGAGAATAGTATCAGAGCTTAAATTGTGAACACATGGTTTTCAGAAAGCTATGTTTGACACTGAAAGCCCAAAATCCACTTGCAGGGTCACATAGGGATTAAGCCTCCAGTGACTCCCCTCTGACCACACCTGAGAAACGTGACTTGGCTATCAGAGAGCATTGTAAAGTCAATGGCAGACGATAGGTTAAAAGGCAATGCCTTATCATTCATCTCTCTTCTGACAATTTTAAAGTTGTAAGTGAAGGGGAAGTACATCTCTGACCACAGACCAGGGATCTGAATAGCCTTGTTTTGATGCAGAGTGCATGGGAAAGTGGATTATTGCAGATGCAGTTGAGTTACCATTGAGCATCTTAGCATTTGATCTTCCTGTTGCCCCATTTTAAATCTGTTCTAGTTTTTGATATTTTTTTCCTTTCTTTTAGTTTGAGGTTTTCTGTTCTCCTTTGTTGTTACTGTTGTTTTTTTTCAATAGGATAGGCACATTTAGAGATAGAAACAGTAATTGGATTAATAGTTTCTTGGGGGTATGGCAGGGGAGATTGGGAGGAAATGGGGACCTAATAAGAAATAACACCTTCCTGACAGAATTGCTGAAGATAAAAGTGGATGTATAAGCAAATGTGGTGAAGAAAGCTGGTAGTGCCTGGCTATCAAAAGATGTAGCATCTGTAGTCTTGAAGATAGACAAGCGGCCATCTAGCTCAGAAGAAACAAAGCCCATAAGGAAGAAGCACACCAGCCTGTGTGATCACAAGGTGTTGATAGGATCAAGTATCAGGCATCAAAGAACAAAAAACCAAATCATTGTGAATGAAAGGGAGTGCAGAGTGGGGACTCAAGACCCATCTGTGGGCAAATGGACATCTCCTTAGAGAGGGATCTTGGGGAGAAGAAGAGCCAGTCAGGGTATAGTGTAGCAATGATGAAACATGCAACTTCCCTCTGGTTCCTAAATGCTTCCTCTCCCCCCAGCCCAATCATGATCCCAATTCTACCTTGCAAATCTGGCTAGACCAGAGGATGCACACGAGTACAGATAGGAACCTGAAACATGGGGAATCCAAGACAAATGATCCTTTCAGGACCAGTAGTTAGAGTGGCAATACTGGGAGGGTAGAGGGTAGGAAGGGGGAACTGATTATAAGGATCTATATATATAACTTCCTTCCTGGGGTACAGACAACAGGGAAGTGGGTGAAGGGAGACATTGACAGTGTAAAATATGACAAAATAATAATAATTTATAAATTACCAAGGGTTCGTGAGGGAGTGGGGAAGGAGGGGGAAAAATAAGGAGTTGATGCCAGGGGCTTAAGTATTTAGTAGAAAGCAAATGTTTTGAGAATGATGAGGGCAACAAATGTATATATGTGCTTGACATACTGTGGCAGTCATGTACTCTTGTGTCAATTTCATAATTGGGAGTATAGGGGTGGAGTCTAGCCTGTCAATCTGGAGATAGCCAATGAGACCTCTGTATGGGCATGATGTTTTCTTGAGAATTCTGGGAGATCTCAAGAATTTTTTCCTCTTGGAGATGAGAGACACAAGACTTAGTCTTTGGGAGACATTGTAGCTGACAAGACAAGATGGCAGTATGCTGATGATAGACCCTGAGTCCTGGAAACTGGAGGAGTTGAAGGAGAAGTCACATGGGCTTACCCTGATGGATCCAGACCTCTGAAGCCGGGAAAAGCCATAAAGAGACTCTTGCTAGTGCCAAGATGCTTGAGAAGCCACAGAGTCATCCCTGCCAGCGCTGAGATACTTCTACCACCACTGAATACACAAAACTCTGCACCCACTGGCCAGTGATTGTCCTGGCATCATTGCATGAGCCTCATGAATCTGAAGAAGACTTTATAGATGGGTATTGGACATATGGGCTAATATTGGACTTATGACTTTGGACTGGACTGGGTTAGGATGCTTTCTCAATGTTCCATTCCTCTTGTATATAAACCTCTCCCTTATATACATACGAGTATTTATGAACTTGTTTCTCTATTCTACCCAGACTAACACACATACAATAGATGGATGGGTAGGTTGTGATAAGAACTATATGAGCTCCCAATAAAATGATTAAAAAATTACATGTACAGTGTTACTATCAAAATAAAAAGTATATATATATGTATATATTTGCTGAAAAAAAGTGACTGCTTCTAACAAGTGGGAGTTAACTGAGGTCCAAAGGAGGAAGAATTCAACTCTCTATGTCTACTGTAGGGAATTTTGTTATTATAATGATTACTTTTACTATAGCACAGAAAAAAATAACTAGGAAACCGAGTGAGCAGGATGAAGGGGAATTTGTAGGCCTCAATCCAAGATCTGCAGAGGCATGGATCCCAGAGGAGCTTGTGAATGGGCAGCTGAGGATGGGGAAAACCAAGGAATGAACCACATAGCATGGAGCATGCAAAAAGGGGACTGCATTGAAGCGCGAAGACATTACAGCGATAACTGAAACAGATATGTGTTGTAAAATCAGTTCCTCAGCTCCTTGTGAATTGTTGTTAAGCACTTTATCAAAAATCTTGGTGAAATATGTGCGAGGGTCAAAAACAAGATCTTTTTTAAAGTGCCAATTGCATAAAATAGTGTTGTACATTCTACTATAGTAGGCAGCGACTAGGGTCTTGCAAGTTCATCTATCTGTCTCTCACCATTCAGGAGAATAAAAAAATATCTGAAGACACATGGAAACAATTAGTCTAATGGACTAATGGACTAGACAAACAACAGTTTCTATCACCTTGAGACCAAAAGTGCCTGGGGACCACTACTGGTCACTCTGAATAGAAGGTCTTGGGTATAAAGGGATAAAAACATAGACCAGAAAAAAAATCATAAAAGAAATCAGGTTTACTGATTGGATGGGACTAGAATAGCAAGGTTATGGCCCTCACTGTTCAGATCTGGA